>JBCNJP010005498.1:0-48109 GCA_039602395.1 Deinandra increscens subsp. villosa
ACTCCAACTCCAACTCCAACCAGAATCAACTTCTTTGTTAATTTGTTAATTCTACCCTCGCCGCCTCGTTCATGAACCAATACCCCCTATTTAAACCCCTCTCCCACCCCCCAATTATCCTCACTCTCCCCCTCCCTCCTCACAATTCACATACACACAGAGTGAAGAGAGAGAGATTCAATCATTCAATCATTCAATCAATTAATCAATAAATCAATCATCATGCCTTCTGAACCTGTATCAATTGCGGTTACTCAAATCATCTCCAAATCAACAGTTTTTCCGGCCACAAAATCCACCCTCCCGGACCTCAAGCTCTCCACCTCCGACCTCCCCATGCTCTCCTGCCAATACATCCAGAAAGGCAACCTCTTCCTCCGCCCTCCCACCGGCATCTCCGACCTTCTGTTTCTCCTCCGGGAAGGCCTCTCCAACATTCTCGCCCAATTCCCCCCTCTCGCCGGCCGTCTCGTCACCGACGCCGACGGCTACGTCTACATCACCTGCAACGACGCCGGTGCTCAATTCCTCCACGCCAATGCGACTCACATCTCTGTTAACGACGTCCTTTCCCCGATTCATGTTCCCAGTTTCGTCAAGTCGTTTTTCGCGTTTGACGGAATGGTGAGCTACGACGGCCATTTTAACCCGATTTTGGCGGTTCAGGTGACGGAGCTTCACGACGGCGTGTTCATCGGGTTTTCCGTTAACCACGCGGTTGTTGACGGGACTTCGTTGTGGAATTTTATTAATATGTTTGCTGAGGTTTGTAGAGGGGTGAAATTGATAACGAAACAGCCGTGTTTTACACGTGAATCGGTTCTCATTTCGCCGGCGGTACTGAAAGTCCCCGCCGGTGGACCGAAAGTGACGTTTGACGAGCACGCGCCGCTGGCTGAGAGGATTTTCAGCTTTAGCAGAGAATCGATTTTGAAACTGAAAGACACCACTAATAATAAGAAAAGATTAAATTGTTTCGGAAACGGAGAAATTGACGCCGTTGAAATGATGGGGAAACAGAGCAACGACCCGATTAAACTCTCCGACGAAAAGGTAACGGCGTTAATCGGTAACTGGATACGAAACGCCGTCGTTACGAGGACCCCACCGGCGCCGGAGATCTCTTCTTTTCAGTCGTTGAGTGCGCTGCTCTGGCGGGCGGTGACACGTGCGAGAAAATTCCCAAATTCCAAAACGACGACGTTTCGGATGGCTGTGAATTGTCGGCACCGGCTGGAGCCGAAGCTGGAAACTCTCTATTTCGGGAACGCAATTCAGAGTATTCCGACATACGCAACCGCCGGCGACGTCTTGTCGCATGATTTACGGTGGTGCGCGGAGCAGCTGAATAAAAACGTGCTATCGCACGACGACAAGATGGTGCGTCGTTTCGTGCACAACTGGGAGCAGGACCCGCGGTGTTTTCCGTTGGGGAATTTCGACGGAGCCATGCTGACGATGGGCAGTTCGCCGAGGTTTCCGATGTTTGATAACGATTTCGGGTGGGGGAAACCGGTGGCGGTGAGAAGTGGGCGGGCGAATAAGTTTGATGGGAAGATATCGGCGTTTCCGGGGAGGGAGGGAGGCGGTAGCGTAGATTTGGAGGTGGTGCTGTCGCCGGAAACAATGGCGGAGCTGGAAATGGACCCCGAGTTTATGCAGTACGTTTCAGGACACCGTTGATGTCATTGTCGTGTTGTCTGTTTGTGAAGTACTATGTTTACAGTTTAGTTTATACATATGATATTATGACGATGTTATCTGCTTGTAATTTAATCGTTATCTATTAATGATAATTCCCTTATCTTCGACCATTTTAGACTTTAGTATTATGGTTTTTACTCTTGTCTGAAAACTTAAAAAGTGTTACTTTTTATCTAAAGGAGTGTTGAAATGTGTTACCTTTTTAAATGATCATTGTTAAGTATTATAATAAATAAAATGTTTAGTTTTAAAAGTACGATTAGTAGGTTTGCAAGTTAGCTTTCTAAAAACAAATCACATTTATCGTATTAAATTAATATATTACCTTACACTACAGCACATTACTTAATTTTATATTACATTTCCTTTACCCTATGTTTTTGTCTTTTACGTCCTTAGCTTATATAATGTTATATTAGATGGATTATAAAAATTAATTAAGTCTATCTATTCTAATAAACAAAAAATAATTTGATAGTCACATGTTAATCTCTCACACGTTTTACCTTATAAAATGTCATAAAAGGGTAAACTCATAAACCACATCTCTATTGAGTGACATCTATAGGACTATCTATAAGACTGGTACTCGATTATAGATTTATATTAGGGTATCATTGGGATTATAAAGATCCCTCTCATACGGGTGAACAAGATTAGGTTTGGATCGGTTCGATTCAGTCTGACTTTTCGCCATAACCGAATCGAAAACTGAACTTTTAAGTTCCTAAATAAAACTCAATCGATTTTGGTTTTTTTCGGTTTTGACTCAAAACTGAAAATGTTAATCTAGATTTTTTTACTTGGGCTAAACATTAAACTTGGCTTACTCAACCAATAATAAAACAAGTCAACAAAATTAACTCGGGAACAAAACCAAAGCCAAAAATGTTTTTTTTTTCTTCTGGAACTGCGATGGAATTAAACACGGCCAAACCTCAAGCAAGACGGTAGAGGCGGCAAAAACAACATTACATTGGAAAAGAAAGCCACTCCGGCCATGAAAGGGGCCGGGCATTACAACGATTCGAATACCATAGGAAACTCCAAGTTTTGGTCTCCATAATCACTCGTTGAAGCGAAGGTCTCGTATTCTTAAAAATTGTGTTATTCCTTTCTCTCCAGATGCACCAACAAGCTGAAAGGAAAATAGTTTCCACCACTTTGCGTTTCCAAGAGAGCTTCGAGATCCCTTTGAAAATATCCAGAATATCCATAACAAAAAAGGCAAAAACTGGTGGTAGGCGGCACCATTGAGCCACCGAATGCCAAACTAAATCTGTAAATGAATATCCGGAAAACATATGCATCGTAGATTTTGCCCCATTGTCGCAAAGAACACAAATATCCGAATGAATATGTATATTACGACGTAAGAGGGCGTCCTTTGTCTGAAGCCGGTTAAGAGTAACCCTCCACGCAAGAATGTTCACTTTCGCCGGCACGGAATTGCTCCATTGGAAGGAAGCCGTAGGCTGTGGCCCAGAAACCAAAAACAACGACCTCCTTAGGTTTAGAACCGAGAATTCGGTCCCCACTTCGCCAATCCATTTCCGTCCACCGTTTACAAAGACGATCCTCCCCTGTAAATCAAAACCATGGTGCGCCAAATCAAAAATAGTTTTAACGATCGCCCTCCAGATTGCGGTTGCCGCGGGTTGAATGGGAATGAATCTAGCAAAATTGTTTCTGTCATGGATGCTAAAAATCACGTTGTGCCAAAGAGAATTTTCCTCATTCTTGAATCACCATGCCCATTTAGCAAGTAAGCATTTATTCGAAATGTGAAACGGGACTAGCCCAAGACCACCTCCCCTCTTGGATTTGCACACCACATCCCTCGCAACCCAATGTATCTTCTTTTGATCCGAATTGCCTCCCCATAAAAAGTTGGATCTAATCTTCTCTAAGGACAATAAAACCTTTTTGGGGGCACCCGGTAGAGGGAAAAATAATACGTCGGAAGGCACTCAAGAACCGTTTTAGCAAGCACCAAACGACCCCCATTGAAAGGTGTTTAGCTTTCCAAACCGAAAGACGATTATGAAAAGTTTCAACAACTTTGGTCCAATTCCTTTTGAGATTCATATTGGCTCCCACTTTCAATCCAAGATACTCAAAAGGGAATTCACAAATTTTACATCCTAAGATAGCCGCCTTACGGTTGATTTCGGAAGTCTCGACATTTATTCCAGTTATGCTACATTTGTCAAGATTCACTTCTAAGCCCGAAACGAGAAAAAAAACCCACAGAAGCCGCCTAAGGTTGACACAATTGCTCAAGGACCATTCGCCTAAAATCATCACATCATCTGTAAACAAAAGATGAGATAAAGTAGGACCATTATTTGGGAGCCGGACCCCGTGAAAAATCCCCATATCAGAAGCTTTAATCATAAGCCAATGGAATGCCTCCATAGCAATAATAAAAAGAAACGAGGATAACGGGTCTCCTTGACGCACTCCTTTGAAGCCAACAAACTCCGGAGACGGAGACCCATTAACAAGGACAGATGACCTTGAGGCTTTGACGACACCCCACACCCATTTCCGCCATAACGAAGGAAAATTCATTTGCTCTAACACCGAGTCCAAAAACTCCCAATTGAGAGAGAGTCAAAAGCCTTATTGAAATCTATCTTAAAAAACATAGCTTGAAGTTTTGTTTTTTTAACCAAGCTAAGACTTTGTTGATTATAAGCGGGCCATCCACAATATTTCTCCCGGCAACGAATGCCATTTGAGTTTCGGATACAATGGAATTCATTACCTTCTTTATCCGATTTGCGAGAACCTTGGAGACTACTTGAGGAATACAACCGTGGAGACCACTTTAGGAATACCGAATCAAAAACTGAACTTTTAAGTTCCTAAAAAAAAGTCAATCGATTTTGGTTTTTCGGTTTCGACTAAAAACCTAAAATGTTAATCTAGATTTTTTTTACTTGGGCTAAACATTAAACTTGGATTACTCAACTAAAAGTAAAACAAGTGAACAAAATTAACTAGGGAACAAAACCAAATGAAGGAGCAATGAACAAACGCCTATGAGGCTACCGGGGGTATTATGCATTTATAAGTGATTCTTTTTCTCAAGATTCGTTGAGTAGGGGATGTGAGACAAACTAAAAGGAGGATCTTTGAGCTGGTTCATCTTCATCGCATCTGTTATAGCCTTTATGATAAACACAAGAAATCAATGTTGTAAAATTATTTTGGAGTCAAAACTGATAACCAACCACTTATTAAACTTATATTCTAATTAGTCATGATAGTATTCTCTTCAGTCTTTACTCACAATTTTATAAGTCTCATGACTCACAATCTTCATAAAATTTTCTCAAACTTCTCGACAATCTCTCGTTTAAAATCTTTGTTGCTGTGCACCACCACTAAATACATGAAATATAAAATAAAAAGTTGTCAAATGTTCTTATTTTCTTCTTAATCTATGTTGTGATTTGTTTTATGAGATGAATATAATGCTCTTAGATTGATTGTATCTACCTATAAATTAAACAAAACATATTGGGTTGAGTTGGCACATAATAAGTGTGTCCACATCATCAATTGGTGATGTGGCACCCTCTAATCACACTAAAATCCTATGTGTAATTTTGTTAGTTTTTTAGATTTTTTTAAAATCTAAAGTATTAAACTAAAAATATAGGGAATGATTTTCGGAGCAATGAATACCTACTTTTTTTAAGAAACTCAAATTAATTCTCCATTTAAGATTGAAATTTAAATTTACGTAAATGTGGTTGACTAAATTTTAATCCAATACTTGCTTTTAATACTAAGTTTTCTACAAAATTGTTTCTTACTGGCTTGGAAAGTAAGAAATTTTACATCTTAAATCAATTTTCTTAAGTCTGTACATATTAAAGAATCTTTTGATTTGCATGAATATTGTTTTCTTTAGATAAACAATTTTTGAATTCTTGGGTCATAACTCATAAGTAAAGATTTAGTGCTAGATTTTGTATCTGTTCATGGTGTCTTCATTTAGGTTTTTGTAGATGAAAAAAATATGACAATCATTTTGTCATAAACCTATGATTTTCCTTTAGGACATTAGAAATTAGCATCTATGTTAATGTCATGTTCAAGTACTTCATCCATTGATTATACTGTCACTGAGTCTTAAACAAGTATTTTTAAAAAGGGATATCATATTTTCAGGTGCTTCTATTGAGGACACTGCTCCAACTTCTTGATATGTATATAGAAGGATTGGACAGTAGGTTAAATTCTGTAAAATTATGTACGATTTGGTTGTGCGGGTCGTTTTCATGCAGAGACAACCCCGGGCGCTTTAATTTTCTTCTTCCATATTCAATGAATATGCAAAATATTTGTTTCTTTGTGTTCGAGAAATTGAAGATTTACTTCATTCATTATTGTTGTTGGTGACTAAATTAACATTTGATGTAGGTTTTGTTTTATTCTCTTTAGATTAAGATGAGCAAAGATGGTAATTTCAAGAAATTCACGTCTTAAATGCAGAGCTACAGGTGTGCAATTTATTTCCCTTTCAAAACATCTGTATAACAATATCTATTGTTAAATTCACTTTGTGATCTTTAAAATATAAATTTATTAAGTTGGGTATTATATATATTACATTTAGTTGGGGGTTCTTTGTTGTTAATATATTTATTTCCAGTCAGTATTTGCGTACATCATTAGCAGTACATCAAAAGCTCTATCTCTTTATTCAACTTAGAATCTGATTGTTGCTTCTTTTATCGGATAACGTTCACATTGACATTTGCTGTGAGTACTCATATTCGGCTTCTTTCCTTTGCTCAATTCATATTTCATTTCCAGGATTGGTTAACACGCTAGAGGATCTAAGAGGGGCTTTTGCTGCTCTAGGAAAGCACGTGATTGAAGCGGTTATTATCTCTGGAAGCAACATTGGATTCAGGACTTTTATTCCTAGACTTTCCTTGGTTCCAACAGATAAAAGAATTGCTTTTCGGTTTCAGAGAAGGTAGTTTCCGATCTTTGTTTGTTTGCAATGACGATAAACAAAAGCCAAGGTCAATCTCTTTCGAGAGTTGGATTGTACTTGAAAGATCTCGTCTTCTCTCATGGTCAATTATATGTTGCTTTATCAAGGGTGAAAAGCAAGAAGTGTCTGAAGATCTTAATTTTGGATGAAGACAGTCGTCCAACAAATGTTAAAGAAATATAGTGTATAAATCTATTTTCTCAAATTTGTAATTGTTATTGAATTTTTTTATTATTATTGAATATTGTTTTACCGATAAGAATTTTTTGAATAGTATATATATTTATATTTTTTTTTACGTCTTAGACCCGGGTATTTACCTGGGTAAGTGGCTAGTATAGTATAATGCATGATGAAATGAGTTGCTGTTAGATTACGATTTCTGAATTGGTCACAGACTTCTTGATTCCATCCATTTATATATATATTTTTTTATAGATTAAGATTTCTATAAATTCACAAATTAAATTCTCTTATCATGGTCATCTAGTCTAGTAAATAAATTGATATTTTGTATAAATGTATATAAAATCGTTTCGGTTCGATTTTTTTTTGTTTTGATTTTTTCTTCATCCAAAACCGAAACAGAATCACAAGTTTCGGTTTTTGCGGTTGTTTCAATTTATTTTTATTCCGGTTTGAGTTTTTTTTTAATTTTTTACTCACCTCTACCTAATCTATTGCCATCCCTACATATATAAATCACTGAGATTACTCAGGATTACTCAGGTTTTTAGTATTTGATAAGGTTTGTTCATTCATTTTCGTTTAAGACCGAATAGTGCTTATAGGTATGGTGTTCTCATTGTAATGGGTGACGCAAAGCAGTAGTTCAAAATAAAAATGCATATATATTCTTCTAAATCTTTTAACTAAATTATAATTATTAACCTTTATACTTTATAAAACTTTGAATTTTGACATTTTTAGAAATAACTTTTAAGTTTTACTCTTTATTTGAAAACTTGTTTATTTTTAACCTGTAGACTAACCCAGCTAAATTTCTCCGTTAGTTTTTTAATAAAGGGGGTAGTATTGTAATTTTATAAAAACCCTTAAAACTTTTGAACGAGAATTGCAGCGACTCCACTCCTGTTGAAATTTCGATCAAATTTCGTTCTCGATCTTCATTCTCCTGTTGTAATTTAGTCCATATGTTTTTTAAGCAATATAATTTCCATTTGAATTTTCATACGTAATTTATATATGGTAGTTCAAAATTTATTCTTAGGAAAATTGGATTTTAATAATCCCAACTTTTGGGTGTTGGCCAACAATAATCCACTTTTAAAAATCACTATCAATGGTCCCAACTTTCATCTTATTTATTGATATTGGTCCCGTCGTTAAAAAAACTTAACACCGTTAACTTTAGATGACGTGGCGTCTGGTGTGGATATATACTTTTTTTTCTTTGTGTTTTAACCCCTTATAAATTACATGGCAAAACAAAGTCAAAGCTTGTCAAAATCACCTCCAATATAAGCCTCCTTCTTCTCTTCGTTAGTTTGGATTAACAGTTTGGTTTGAAATTTTTTTACAGGAAAGGAAGTGAGCAACGCCCCCAAGATTCAAAGGTTGGTGACACCATTGACTCTGCAAAGGAAGAGGGCTAGAATTGCCGACAAGAAGAAGAGGATTGCAAAGGCTAAATCTGAAGCTGCAGATTATTCTCGCCTGCGCATTCTTCTCCCAATTTTGCCTCCTTCTTCTCTTCTCTGCTCTTTCTCGCCGGAAACCTACACAACTCCGGCGAGACATCCCATATGTCGTTTGAGATAAAGAGACCCGCAAGAGCATAAGAGCCGGCCACGTCCGACGGCGTCCACCGAGCTCTGACAACCTCCGACAGCCTTGCGACGACGGCTTCCTCACCGAAACCCTAGCCGCAGAAGCAAACATCAGTATCGGATCTGGGCTCACACTCGCGAAATAGACTTAAATCGTGGCTTAGATGCGACTAGAAGAGAGGGGAACGATCAGAGTTAGAAGACAGCGAGGAAGCCGCCGACACAATAAAATGTGTTAAATATCTCGCCTCCGTTTAATAAAATTTAGATTTTTTGTGATCAGACCACCGCCGTCTGCCGCCCCTTCTGCGGCTCTGCTCCTCCGCGGCTAATTCCATCCAAGGCACAGGTTCGTATTCAGTTATTACTCTGAACCACTTTCTACAATTGAATGAAGATATTACCCTAATCTAATTGGAACAATGATCCTTCATCGAGAGAGAAGAAGTGATTCAAACTATGCTTCCTTTAATGCTGAATTGAACACAATACTTCATGATTAAATTCCGGCAAGAATGAGCAGAGAAGAGAAGGAGGCTAGCAGAGAAGAGGAGGCTTGATTTTTAGTAAATTTTAACTTGGTTTTGTCACGTGTAATTTGTGTAATTTATAAGGGGTTTAAAAAAGAAAAAAATAATAAATATCCACATCAGACGCCAGCCACGTCAATTAAAAGTTAACGGTGTTAAATTTTTTTAACGGCGGAACCATTATCAATAAATAGAATGAAAGTTGGGACCATTGATAGTGATTTTTAAATGTGGGATTATTGTTGGCCAACATCTAAAAGTTGGGATTATTAAGATCTGATTTTCCTTATTCTTAATGGTTGTCTTGTAAAGTGGTATAACTATCTTTTTTCTCATATATAACAAAAAAATTGTGGAGCATTGTTTTATCTCTGTTAAATTGAAATAAATAAAATTGTTTTCACTGCACGTGTATAACATGAAGAACGTTTTCGGTTAATTTCTACGGGGAAAATGTTCATTTAGCGACATCAAGTATAATAATGTGCTTAAAATCACTCAGCAACACGCGGGCTCTACTACTAGTACATATAAAAACGGTATTGAGGTGTGTGGTAGCAAGACATACGTTGTTAAATGTGTAATATAGGAATAATTTTCATATTTAAATAATTATCACTAAGAATAAAATTTGAACTACCATATATAAATTACGTATGAAATTCAAATAAAATTAGATTACTTAAAAAACATATGGACTAAATTACAGCAGGAGAATGGAGATCGAGAACAGAATGTGATCGAAATTTCAGCAGGAGTAAAGTCATTGCAATTCTCGTTTAAAGGTTTTAAGGTTTTTTTTTTTGTAAAATTACAATACTACCCCCTTTATTAGAAAACTAACGGAGAAATTAAATTGGGTTAGTGTAAAGGTTAAAACTTGAAACAAGTTTTCAAATAAAGGGTAAAACTTAAAAGTTTATTTTTAAAAAAGATCAATTTTTTTATTATTATATTTTTTTGTTAAATGCATTTGATTTCATTAAAAACTGAAAGGTAACATACTCGACTCAAGTCAACACGCAGGGAAGGCGGGCAACAAGCTGCACCGCCAGCCCTTTTTGAATAGCAAACCTTAGACGTATAAAAGCAACATTCTTCCATCTAGAGGCCATGATATTCCCGTACATGACTTTTTGGATCCGGCTCAACATGGCCGCCGCCTCCGACTCAAGATGACCAAATGTATCAAAAGCGAAGGGAACAAACACATGTTGATTGTCAATGCACGCTTTCTCGTGTTTGTTCATCTTCGCCGCAGCCGCTCTGGATGCCGCTTGGCCTGCCGTGAAGTTACTACCCCTCAGCCCCGCAAGGGGAGAAACCCCCGTTAAATCGACACAGGCATGCTTCCCATTCTGCCACCCAAAAACAAGTATGTCGGCTGGCCTAAGGGTAGAGCGCCCGTCCAAGGGACCAGACAAAAAGTTAACAGGAGCTTCCTTCCTGGCCGAGATTCCAGCCCGTCTGAAAATGTCAAACAAAACGTCCCGAACCACATCATGTTGATATTTAAACCCCGGGAGCTCTTTGTAGTGAACAACGTGCTCCCCAAACGAATCCATACACGCCTTGTTGCAGACGGGACATTTTTCATCCACGGGGAATAGGGGGCCATGAGGCGCTACTTGAGAATTGCCCGGTACTCGACGGGCGACATGTGTTGCCCCAACCCGTCAATAGGGAGAGCATGGAGGAAATCCTGCACATGTGGTTATCGAAGGCATTCCCAAACGGCCTTTTGCCTGATTGTCATCTCATAGGTAGCTTCCATCTCGAGCATGTTTTTACCAAAGAGGGCATTCGCCAAAACGTTTTGGGGTTTGGTGGGGGCGGAGTCCTTATTAGTGAAACCGCTCAGATCAAAGCCGATAATTATATCATGGAGACCAGCCAGAGCATTCTCGTAGTCGAGGCCCATACCACAAAACCCGATCTCCCGTAAAATATGGTCTTGCAGTGCCCAAGATTGGGCACGCGAGGCCACAAAGGCGTACGACGTCGCCTCGACTGCCGAGTAAACCCCAAGACCCCCATGCCAAATCGGCAAAGAAGCAAGCCACCATTGCAAGTCCCCAAAGAAGGGACCCCCACACACGACAACATCCTCAATGACGGACCGCAAATCCTTATCAAAACCAACCGCATCCGCCATCATATGAGTGGGGGGACATTTTCTTAGGCCAAAGAAAAGCTTGGCGATACCCATGCACAAATGAAGCAAAAGGAGTTCGCATTACAGGTCACCAAGCGCAGGGAGGGGCGCATAAGATCAGCAGCAGTAGACGCCTTCCTCGCGGCCAACCCCTGAATAAACTGGCTATCACGACTTACAACTCCCCCCCCCCCCCCCCAAGGAGCTTCACCCCCCTGGTGGGTCCGCTAATGTCAGTGGGGAAGAGGCCCGATTGAGCTTTCTCACCATCACAAGATGGCCAAAAGAGTTTCGTCATCTTAATATTAAGAGCCAATCCTAGCGGTGGACCACTCTCGTTGATGATCCCAAGGGCCTTAGCCACCTCCCCAGTAACCCCGATAATCGTACCATCGTCAAGATACCAGGCATGGAGCAGCAAATGGCAATTGTCTCGGATATGATGCACAAGTGGGTGAAGGACGAGGGCAAACAGGAGGGGCCCCAACGGGTCATCCTGCTGGACCCCAGTAGTGCCCCAGATATGTTCATCCCCCAAGTATAAGCGGGTCAGTTGCCCGTATAAGAAATCAACCCAAGGCGAAATGGACGGGCACCTTAGCCTGACCTCCCGAAGTAAGGATGAACGATCGACCTTCTACATTGGAGAAATCGACCGTGAGCATAGTGAGCGACCCATCGAGATATCATTCTCCCACAAGGCGGTTAACACTGTGGAGAATTGCTTCGGCGCCACCCGACACACCAACCCCAAACTGGAAATCACCAAGGTATTTGGTCATTTCTTTACAAACCCCTTGCATCGCAACCTTGGAGACCAGCCGCCTCTATATGGTGCCAACGGCGATAGGACGAATCCCATGTCAGGCATGAGGAGCGACGTTAGAGGGGCTGAAGCGACAAATTTAGCCAAGCCAACCGGGCACCTCCCCCCCAGCCAAAGATTAACGACCGTGGTAATTGCATCTAGGAGATCCTTAGCAGTAGCAGACTCCTCCCCACACAGGTTGTCCATGATGTGCTGGGCACGCAACCTAACCCTCCCACACGACGTCCCTTTGAGAAAGGATTTTAGACATTCAAGGACCCGTTCACCATGAGTGACAAGTGGAGGCTGGGAGAAGGGAGCGGAGGGCATGGACGGGGACGGAAAGTGCGGGTGCTTAGCTTCTAGGGCGCGCGTGGTTTCATCGTTGTAAGGCGCCACCCCAGAGGAAGATAACACCTTCACGGCAGCAGTGAAATGACCGTCCGCGATTTTCCGGATGCAGCGTTTGATGTTGGGCGCCGCATGGTCCCCTTTATCGACGGAAACCGCTCTGGAAGAACCCTTAGCCCCTTCCCCAGGACCGTCAAGGATACCCTTAACCAACTGTTCAAAACCCTCATCTCGCCTCCAAGCAGCCAAGGATGTCATGATGGACCTGCACTGTAGAGCTTTCCGGTTCCCGAAATGACAATCATGCCGATTCTAGGGTCTAAAAAAATACAAAGTGCACCGAGGGAGAAGAAGCAGCCTAACCCAGGCATCATCAGACCCAGGCTGGGATGCCACCCTAAGAAGGACAGATTTGAGCGCCTGGGAGAAGGCTAACCGACAGGTGTAAGGGATGCTCTTGACAGTAGTAACGCGGTCCTTAAAGACCCGGTCAAGCAGCCCCCGTCTAACAGAAACGAACAAGGAACATTTGGCACATTGACAGGGGGAGACGGCCTGGGGATCCCCAAGATGTGGCAGACAATGCCATCACCGGAGGCGGCCAACCGGACAACCTCGTCGGGGTGGTGGCAACCACGACTCAATGCATTAATTTTCATGCACCGCCCGCACATCCAATACCCGCAGCCTTTTAAAGCCCAATCCATAGCCGAATAAACACCGGCATCGGACGTCAACGCAACCCGGATGGTATCCCGACGTTCATCAGACGAAAGATGAAAGGTCTTGAGATGCGAAATGAGACGGGAAATCCCTTTAGAGCTACTAACACTATCAGGGCAACAGTGGAAGGATCGTAAGAGACACTAAACGAAACCCCTAAATGGCACCGAGGTGGATGCCATCAAAACACGCGGTTCGAGCTGAAACGCAAGGGAGGAACAAAGTGCTAGGAGAGCACACCGGAAAAACCAACAGATGGTTGGCAGAACCCGACCCCAACAAGGAAAATTACATCACCCCCGGAAGGTTTCACACATCCACCGAGCAAGGGCCGAACAGGGCAGAGCCGCAGAGGTACGAACCGGGGGTCCGGGTAAGGTTCGGAGAATGTTGGTTCGGGTAGGGTTCGGGTGAGGTTGGAGGTTCTGTACGGGAGAGGTTCGGGTGAAGGGTAGATCCCCGATAGGGTTTGGGTAAGTGGGGTCCGGGTGGGTTCGAAGACGGCGTACCAAAAACCGGCAAACCGAAGAGGCGTACCACCGTTTCCGGTGAACCAGAACCACCAAAAGAACCGGCGAAAAAATCTGGCGTACCACCACCTAAAAAGCTATGGCGGCCCGTTGGTGGTGGGGTGGTCCGATCAAAGTTGACCGGCATACCAGCGATCCCGACGTACCAGAACTGGCGTACCACCGTTCAAACAGGTACGGCGGCAGTGTACCACCGTTCAAAGCTGGTACGACGACCCGTTATGGGGGGTGGTCCGGCGCCGCCAGGAAGCCGGCGAGAGAGGCGGCTAGGTAGAAGGCAGAGCAACGACTTGTGGATTATGGTGGTTGGATGTGGGAGGACGACTGCGGGAGTGACGGCGACGACGAGGTTGAGAGTGACAGAAGGGGGCAACGGCTGTGAGGGTAGAATGGTTGATCGGAGACGAGGAGAATGGTGGCTGTGGAGGTTAGTGGAGGGGGGCGGTGACGGAAATTAAGGAGGAGCAGGTGGTGGGCGTGTAGGTCCGAGATCAAACCACCTACACGATATATGATCGTAAGTGAGTGCGGAATCCTCAAATACGATTGATTCAAGAAACAAGTAGATGAAATAGATTCAATCTAAGATAAAGATTGAATCTTGAATAAGATACACCACTTGGAAGCTGATCGTAAACAAGAAGAACCAAGAAGAAATCGTGAACTTGAAAGTTGTATTGAAAAGCTTACCAAAATCATAAACACATGAGGCTTATATAGTGCCTCATGTAACCCCTATTACAAGAATCGTAATCTATTAAAGAAGCCCACATGGCCCAATAGTAAACTACATTAAGCCCAATAACTTAATAAATAACAAGCCCAAAACTAAGTTAAACTAAGCCCAATACTAATGTTCATGCCTTAAATAAATCTAGCCCAACAATCTTCCCCTAGGCATGAACCATTAGTCCACTTACGGCAGCAGCATATCGAATCTGAATGAGCTTTAAACGTTGTTCGACCACCATCTGTTCGCCACAATCCGGTTTGTCGTCCCATGGAAGATTCCCACCCTCACAGCGTTTTCCAAGTCATTTTCATCTCCGAGAATAGGCTGTGAGGCGAGCAGCTTGATATCCTTTTCTCCAAACCTTAGCAAATCCACCGGATCGTAAAAGCGAAACTGCCTCAGGGCCTTGCAGAGAACCACCACCTCGTGTGTCGTTGGATCATAACACCAGCAGTCAAAGTTTTTGACCAAGGTACCATCTTCAATCTCGTCCAACATATTGATAACTCTTGTGCGTTTGGTGGGTGGTCTCCTTGCTTCACCAATAGGTTCTCCAGTCACTGGGTCACTTTCAGTCTGGACCCACCTTACTTGCTTTAGATCAAAATTTGCAAAGTTATTTTCTAGATGGCTCAGCAAATTGTTTCTAATAAGGTCTCCGTCAGGGCTGTTCCATCTGTTTATGTAGGGGGCTCGAAGCAGATTTCTGATCTCAGGCTCAGTCCAAGAATGGAATTGTGCACGAGTTCTATAATATTCAACTGGACTATAGCCATCACGGATCACAGCAAATAAATTCTTCTCAGCGTCGTAATGCCAGCACAAGATGGGTTCACAACTCCCCTTTTTGTCTAAAGAGCTACTTCCAAGATCAAGAGCATACTGAGTGGGGGCTGGTCCTTGAAAGAATTCTCGGAACCAGTTGTTGTGACCTTCAGGAGCTTTGGAGATCACTCTACCTCCTCTGGCATATTCAGACATCTCAATATTTTCAACTCCATCGTCTTCATTCATTGCATCAGCACCATGCACACCCTGTGATGAACTTTGACCTGGGGCACCTGAGGAGTTGAATCCCACAACATCCTTCAATTCATTATACTTCTTCCTCAGGTCCACCAGCATGTTGTACAGATATTTCATTCTGTCTTTGTCCGCCACCTCCCTCTCTCTCATATATTTGTTTTCAGCTTGAAGAGCCTTGATCTCATTTTCTCTAATTATGTTTTGAGAGATCAGGAAATTGATCTGAGGATCAGCACTTATCCTCATATTTACTGGAAGCTCCGCTGCATGAAATGGCCTGAAGCTAGGAGTAGCTGTAGGCAGAGTTATTACAGGTGCAGCGCTCACTTTCACCTGGCTTGGAACAGCGAATGTGTGATCAACCTCTATGAATTGACTTTCTTCCCGAACTGGGCTACGTTCGGTTAGAAGTGGTGATTCAGTCTGAGCAGGAGCAGGTTGATCTTGTACAGTTTCAGCAGCTGTTTCTACTTGAGCACTGGGACCCTCAGAACTGGCCCCAGCTGGATGTACTAACAAAATGCTTGAGCTGGTCTTTGAAAGCTTGAATCTGATGCTTCTTGGATCTGACCTCTTTCTTGGTGAAGGTTCACGTGCTGGAACAGGTTCTTCAAGAACATCTTCAGCATCCAGATTCAGCTCAGGAGGGGTTGTGTCACTGCCTGACGATCCGATCATGTCATCCCTTGACCTCTTAAGGTTAAGGGGCCCCAGATTCCCATAGATATCATCATCAGTAATCTCCTGGCCAACGAGGATATCATCCATTACATTCTCTTCATCGGAGGGTATGACTGCATCTTCTTCTTGAACATTAACAGCCGGAGTTGTGTTAAGTCTTGGTCTTCTGCAACGGATGCATTAACATTTGGCACTGCAGCTTCTGAGTCTGAATCATCCATTACTTGTTCCCTTGCAACCTCTGGGAACGCACCCCTCTTAACCCATTCAAGTCTTCCTTGAAAGCTGTTTTTGCCCTTTCTATCTTGGGTTTGAAGACCAAAAACCCCACAATCCATTACTTTGATGTCCAACTTCTCGATCCTTTCTTCAATCATCGGGTATTTCTTCATGACCACCATTTGCACAAACCTTGGTGTCATCAAAAATTGCTCTCTGGCACTCAAATCAGCATTGCCTACCCAGTCCATCAGCATCATCTTTGAGAAGTTGAAGTCCCAATCTAAAGCCAAAGAGATGAAAGCAGTTCCATGTAGTTGATTCAGCTGATCAAAACTGGTTCTCTTGCCTAGAAATGACTTTTGCATATAATGTGCTAGGCACCTCCAGTAGTGCGGCAGAAGCTTCTTAAAGATTGGCGGAAACTTCCCCCCGTACCCCATAGATTGAGCACCAGCAAGAACAACCTCCTTTGGATACTTGATTGGATCAGTAGCTTTATCCATGATGTTCAGCCCCTTTCTGATATCATCTTCCTCAATCACTACTTGTCTGTTCTGAACAGTTGCGGTAATACTTGTCTTGTCAGCATTTGCTCTTGCAGTACCCCAGAACTCCCTCACTAGCATCTCATCAATAAGCACATTTGTCCTCAGGGCATGGTTTATTTTGCAAGTATTCATCCCAGCCACCAGAGAATAAAATAGTTCCATATGTTTCTCCGGCGGGTCTTCAAGATACGCTGGGATGCAGTGATCTTGTTCAAACTTTATCTCTTCGTCTAGCATCTCTTCTGCCATCTGAGAAAGACAAGACACATGCATCAGACATATTCATCAAAGCTATTATGATTATTAACCCTTGACGTTGTTCAGATGAAAAACACATTTTACTTTTGAAGATCACACAGTTTCAATTTGAACTTTTAGGGAAAATAATTGAATTAAGCACATGCTCACAAATCACTCTCAATTTTATCTCAGAAACGATCAATTTTAATGAGATTCTCAAAGTTGTTAAGTGTTTTAGATTTTAATTCTCGATTATGTGAGTTTACGATTCAAAAAAATGGGTTCACGATTCATTTAAACGAGTTTACGATCCGCTATCAGGTTCACGATTGGGTTCATTTTAGGACCAATCGTAAACATTAAATCCAATCGGACTGCTACACTCGTGTATTTCAATGACCAGTCTTCCTTAACTACGAACACTCTCGACGAAACCCTTGATTGGTTTGAACTCATCCTGAATCATAATTTTTTTTTATAATCTTACCGACCATATCAACCCCTAGAACTTTACGATCGTGAGATAACTTAGACATGCATTCACCGGACGGATACCCAGACAACGTTAGATGAACGAATTGGATAAATCATATACTGTGCGCACTGGAGCGTATTTATTGGATGAAGCTCTTATGAGGTTACCCTCTGAAGATTCATACTCCATAATTTTCTTGTGCGAACCAGTACTTGTTACCAACAACATCGACACGGTTGTACAAATTGTCTACCACACCGCAAGCATATTTATATCTAATGGGGATAAAGTTAATGAGAATCCGTCCTTACTTTCAAACTAATGACTCCCAACTTTAACGTAAGGACTATTCCGATTGATCTCCTGAGCCTGAACTATCGGTTTTTGTTTGCATAATTCAACATTTCATGATTTAGCAACCGGCGATTTCTGATTCTCGCGCTTTTGTAATCCTTATGTCTTGGATGAACTTTCAAGCTTTGAACCAGAAGGTGTTACATTTTTTTGTTAGCTTTTCTACTAGTTAAACACCACTAATGATGAGACAACCTTGTATCTCAATCGCTGTAACGATAAAAATCTTTTCATGAAAATTCTATTTACAACCATCGAGCATGAACTTTTTGTTATCGATAGCTAATTGTGCTATCAACCTGCATTATCCCTTCGTACTCAGCGAGTACACCAAGATGTCCATACATTTGTATATTTATTAATGCTCCTGTCATAGCGGCTATCGACAAATTCCCGATACACGAATCCTCATTGTCCTTTTCAGAAAAATTTCATTGATGAACCCCCAGCTTGAACTTAAACTTTGTGGCCTGTTTAAATTTTGATCGTCTTGAAATCTGAAGCTTTATGATATTCACAATGCGCGTGCCAAACTCTCGACGATCTTCACGTGAATAACAAACCTTACGCATCCTACTGGTCTTGTGAATTGAAATACCTACACCTTTTGTTTGTACAACGTATTGAGGTTTTAATATCCGCCCCTTTTTACATTCACGCATATGGGAGAAACTTGAAAGTCCTCTATTTCTGATAAAAGTATCCAATGTGGTTTGACTAATATCTAGTAACGGTGGGTAGTTGGTACACTTTCAAGGTGCTAGTAGTGTGGTGGGCTAGCTGCGGCACACCCTATATATAAACATTGGTGGCACGTTGAATTTGAGACCAGTACCAGACCAAGGATTGACTTTAGAGTCATACACAAGAGCCTCGTCATGAGAAACTCCATCTAACGGGTACTTTCTCCGAGATTACAGACATCCCTTACGTATTCATACCAAAAGAGACATACCCAAAATAATCAAACTTCATGCTTTCAATTGTCCGATTCTAGAAGAAAACTTTTCTAAAACGAATTCCTGCCATGATTTAGACGCGAGTTCTGACTCAGATGTACATCAACGTTTTGAAAACCAGAGATTTCCCCTTATGAATGACAAACCACCTGATCGAATGATCAACTTTAACTTTTAGAAGCATGTGTTAAGAAGAAGATGGACTTTCGTTTAAGGGACACTGCTTTTGGGTTGATTTCCTTGTTTTTATGAACTCTCTGACATTCACTGAGGTGATAACCCTAATCATTTTATAGGGAACACTCGATTTGATCTCTTGACCAGCGGTAAACATGCACTGACCCACAAAAGCATATATACATGCAACAATCCAAAGCCACCTTTGAACATCCTGATGTTTTATGTTTTGCAGACAGCCTTTTATAACACTTTCGTACTTTATCTTACTTTTGAGGACCATTTGAATCGATGTTTTGAAAAGAAAGGAAGCATGACGCATTAAGCACAAGAACACCAAGGAGATTGGGCACACTGGCGAGTTTAAACAATGAAGATTTCCCTAAACAAGATGTTTACTCTATTGGATTGTATAACCGTTGACACGTTCATTTCGATATCTGATTACGTGAATTCCTTGTCAAATCCTGCCAAGCATGCTATATAATTCTCTCTGAATTCTATACTATCCATTACGTTATTTGCATCCTCCCTGCTGGTATCTTCGCTAGTGCCAGTTTAAACTTACATGTCGTTCTTGGGATGTGTAGTTGCGACTATCATAAGCTTGTTATCGCATCGTTTACTCGAATTCACGAAATAAGCCGTTGGCGCTTTCCTCTATTTGCTATTCTCATGCTTGATGCCATGCATAATCCTGCAGATCACTTCTCAATATTCGGTACCTCATAGTTACACTTTTATTAAGTTGAATCTTCACTCGAAATTTTGGGATTCTTTAGCAAGGTAATATGCATGATGATATGTTGTATGATACTAAAATCCAACTTGAATTTGACCCTAATTGTCTATGATATTTCATGAAAAGTTCTTAACAAAATTTAGTAATTCTTGTCTAAAACAAACTACTACATGTTACCTTTTAAGTGGTTGTGATCTCTTGATTGGATTTCTCTTTAGACCTCAATCTTTTTTTTTCACATAATCAGTGTGTTACTGGTTAGATTTTAGTATATGAGCCACTGTTGAACCATTTTAACCATGATAAATAGTTTGTTTGATTCTGAACTTCTCATGAGAAATGTTTATAAAGCATACGTGTTTATGCATGCTAAAATTTGAGAATCTAATCCTATGTTTAAGGTATATAAATTGATTAATCATTGAAGTGCCGGTTTAAACATAGGTTGCATAGAATTTCATGATTAGTTATGTGTGTGAAACGTGTTAGGAACCAGATAATGACATGTTGCGAATGTATTAATTTGATTGGGTATGAAAACCATACACCATACAAGGTCCTAAGTCTCCTACCTCGGTGGGAATGACAAGACTGTGTGAAGTTGCCATGTCAATTTTGCACCGTATGGGTTGTGTTGGTTAGATTATGAACTTATATATTAGAGATATGCCATGTGAGAGTTGTATGCTAGTATATCTGATGCTAGGACAATTGTATGCGTTATATGGTAAAACATTCGTGATAGATTGCATGCTAGTATGCGTTGACTATATCAACCGTTATCTAAACCATTATTGCATGAAAAGTGATTTTGAATGTTATTGCAAACATGTAAGCTTAATTGGTTATAACTCCATAAAGTACTAAATTAATCAATAGGACCTCATGTAAACATGATCGGTTTTGTGTAACTCAATGCTATTTGCTAGTTGGTAGGCAAATTTAGACATTTATGCTTTCTTTAGACAATGTGGCTATTAGAAAAAATCCGATGGACTTGATGCACACATAATCTTCTCGTACTCAAATTCCATTCTCTTCAGTTCACCTGGGTTATTGATGAATGCAAATGCCTTAACTGAAAATGAGTCACAGAATGGAAATCTCGCTCCTAGCATTGGGTACAAAAACTGAAGGCTACTCGGACATGTTATGGTTTTTCTTCGTATTGAAGTTTGATTTCGGATACTTATGTATCATGTTACTCTGTTCGGCATTGCCACTCAACACGATTCCATAATGCAGTTGTTCGACTCTTCTCATAGGAAACCGTTTAATAGGAAAATCACCTTCTATACTTTCGATCCGAATTTCATTTGAAATCCTCTAAACTTTTGAAATCTTCTAAAATGTTGGTACACATTTTGATTATATCATCCAACACTCCTTTTGTAGTAGGAAACATGAATTCTTTGCATACGTTAGTGTCAATTCGACTCTTCAAACAATTGTCACGGATTTAAATTTCGGGACGAAATTCTTTCAACAAGGGGATGATGTGACGACTGAGAATTTTTTCTAACTAACTCGTTAATCACGTTATTCAATTTTTTACTGAGAATTTTTTATTCTTTTGTGACGAACTCGTTAACCACGTTATTCAATTTTCGGGACGAAAATTCTTCAACAAGGGGATACTGTGACAATCTGTCTTTTTAGATCCTTTCCTGATTTAACCTAAACCTAAACTGTAATGAATGTTGGATGAACATTTATGTGTTTGAATTGTGTTGACCTTAGCAACTAGGGTTTGTGTAACCACCACTATACGAGCATGCACTTAATTCTAGACGTTTGGTATTCTTGCTCTATGATTTTATGTAAATCATACGTTATGATTTTATGTGAATGTTGTGTCATTTTATGTGACAACTAAACCTATGACTTTATGTGATATATTTATATATATACTCTATGATTTTATGGGAATTAACTATATAAATCAAAACTTTATATCTATGATTTTATGTAACCCAAAGTAAATATTTATACACTTTCATTCATGATTTTATGTGAGCGATACAAGCATTGTATCTTATAAACGTCGCGTGTTAATCATGTGTTTGTTTATATTCTTTTTGTCATCATCCAAGCTAGTCCTGTTAACCCGGTTAGCTCAAACTCTTTAGTCTAAACTTTGAGGGGTAAACCCTACTAACTTCTAAACGTGTTCTCTAATTATCTAAACCACAAGGACCAACCTTGTAACTCCTGAAAGTTTGAACCTAAATTGTAATTAGAAGGAGGGACCAATCTTGACAATAGCCTAAACTATGTCTCTTAATGCAATTGCCTCCACGTTCTTTCACCGTAACCGACTCTTTTTTTCATAAAGATCGAATTAAGTTTCCTTGTCGGTTATGAAACCTTACATTAGATCATCAAATGATCACCCTTACATTTGATCACCCTCACATCCTCACCATCACCCTTCCTCTCCCTCTCGCTACCTCTCTAAACCGGCGCAAAAGAACCCACACCAAAGCCAACGGAAATCTCCGGCAAAACCTCACTGCACCACCACTCGACCGCCACTTTTGCCACTGTTCGACCTTCACTCAGTGGTCATCGAATCTCGCGATCGATCTACGGAATCGTTCCAGCCCGTCGTCAAGTTTTGATCGAGTTCGTGTTTGAAGCGGGATCGAGTTCGGGATCGGTTTCAACATCAAAACACCTCAATCTCTCATCCCCGGTTCAAGGTAATTGTTTATTTATGTTAACCGCACTCTTCTGTTGTTTGTGGTTGTATTTTGCGTTTTTCCGGTGACCGGAATAAAACTCCGGCCACCGGAGTTCTAGAGGAAGAAGATGATGCATTGCGTGTAGATAATAAATAAACTAAAACACGGGTTATAACGCATACGGGTCAAGTGTCCGGGTGGTTTGGGAGCTAGGTTGGTACGCAAGGGACACGAGTTCGAAACTCTTCCCACGCGTTTCTTTGTGTTTTTTTATGTTATTTCCTTTTGCAATCAAATCCTAGTTTCGCTAGTGCATTAAGTAATTTCTGGCCATTTTAAAACCGATCAGAAGACCTGCCCTAGTGGTCAGGGTGTTGCGCTAGGAGCTGGAGGTCGCGGGTTCGAGCCCTAGCGACCTCAGTTTTTTTCTTATTTTCTTTCTTTTTACGATTTTAGGCTAACTAGTGAACCAAAACTCATTTAAAACAATTTCTCGGGAAGGTTTAAACTCATAAAATGTATGTTGGACTATTAAACCCGTAAACTTTGGCGGTTTGAATCAAAATATGGTTTTCTTAGTGTATGTGTTGAAAGTGCGTGAGCGTGTAGATCTTCTACTTAGTCGCAATGAAATCAAAGTAATACGAGATGAAACACAAAGAGTAAATTCAAATGAGCTTTGTATTAATCATTGAGACCACAGAGTACACAGAGAATATATGACACGGAAGCTTAAACTGTAATCGCTACCGAATACAATACATGAAACACATATTTACAGGGCTGATATACGACCGGCCGAACCTCAGGTTCGGCCACACGTTCGGCCATGTCCGAACTCAAGGTTCGGCCTGAGTTCGGACCTTAGCATTCTTGTGTGAATCCGTCTTGTATTCGATACTTCACATGACGATCAAGAACCATGTATCAACAAACTCCCCCTCGGCATGTGCAGTATCATCTTCTCTATTCAAACTTGTATCATGTATCTTCAATCAAACTCTTCCTCGATCTTGACGATGAGTTCAATCTTGAATACTTGACATTGCATCATGTGAAATCTCTTTTGATCAACAACCTTCAGAAGACTTGAAGTTGTGATGTTCTCTTCCCACTTAGAAACCTGCCAACATAAATAACCTTGGTGCAAAATGTCTCTTCGAGACTCCAAGATATTTTGATTTTGAAAATGATTTCGTAATTCGTGTTGATCAATCGAAAACAAATAAGAAACAAAATCTTTTTGACTTTTAGAAACTTTATATCAAAACACACCTAAAATCTTTTTGGTATTTTCTGATAAGAAAAGTAAAACAATACCGAATTAGACACTATTTTTGTCTTTTGTGAGAAAGATCACAACTTGGGATCATATTGGTCATAACATGCTGAACTACATTTCAATTTCGATTAGTGTAGCACATAAACCATGCCGATTGCAGATATAGTTTGTCCAACTTTAAACTCCGGCACAATCATACTCAAAACATCTGGATATGTTAAGGTATTGATTAAATTTGCATTGACCAGCGTACCCCACACTATCAGACATACTCAGATATGCTTTTGCTTATCACATTTTGTGATCTCATTTGTGATTTTAATCACACAATGATTATTATCATAATATAGTCAACTGTGTTCCATGCAAAAAGAAATAAGAACGTTAAATCGTCTACCTTAAGGTCGATCTTTCGATACGCAGATAAGGCCTCGGATTTAACAAAATAAGAAAATAAAACAAGTTGAAATGGTATAACCCAACAACAATCAGGTCGGTACTCCCGTACACGCAGAGAAAGTCCGATGAGTTATACGAAACACCAAAGAAAATAAAGCAGAACGTCAAACGAACAACGATTAGGTCGGTCTTTCGACACGCAGAGAAAGTCCGATCGTTTCACAAAATAAAGAAAATCAAACAACTTTAAATCTTTGTAAAATGAACACATGTATACACAGTGACTTCTCATTTTATGTTTTACATATCTTTTTCTTGATATATCATGAGATATGCATCAAGATGTTGTCCACTAGGTCAAGCATCAGATTTAGTATATATCACATTTGTATACTTTCTGATTTGCCGAGCCTACCTTGCACATCGATCAAATGGTCTTATGGCTTTTTCATCTATTTTATCCATGAGCCAGACACAGTCAGCCAATGTACCATCATTTCCCAATCATGTCGGATACAATTTCTCATTTTTCAATGTTTTTGGCTTTTTGCATTTTTCAATCTTTTTGTCTTTTCCAAATTTCTCCCCCTAAAAATGAAAACTCTATTAATAGATTTTCATTTTTACGATTTGAAAAACAAAACACTATTTTTAGTTTTGCAAAAACAAACTCCCCCTCAGAATGAGACGAAGTGAAAGACAAGAAAAATTGATCAACCAACACGAATACTCGCAGTTTAGCCTTTTAAAAAACAAAATTGATTTTGAATGCAAATTAATTAAAACAGATATTTCACAATTAGCAATTTTCCAATCACCGAAAGGTCTTCCTGAAACACCTGCTGAACACCAAATAAAACATTAAATGCTTTGGGATCAACCCGATTCAACAACGTCGGGTCGCCCAGTGTCTTCCACATAGTCACTGTTGGCTTTGGAAACATATTTTGGTTTCCATATTGTGACATCCGGGAATTTCAAGGTTTACTTCCGTTAGACAATCTCCGTTAGTTACGTTAATAGTGTTAACTTAGTAACTAATGCTTAACTAGGCCGAATACGTCCACGACCTTTGGTTGATCACCGAACCCGTCCATATGTGCTATGTATTTATTTATATGTTGTTATTATGAGAAACGTGATTTAAATGCATGATTTTTATTAAAAAGAATGACTATTTAATTATTTGATAAATTATGTGACAAATTGCCTAATTATGTGATTATATGTTTAACCGGGTAACTAAGTGTATGCATACATGATTAATGATTGGGCTAGTCATTAGACTAATCATGGGCTAATGATGGCTAATCATTGGGGGCCCAAATCCCAATGAAAGCCCATGATGGCCATTAGTATTTAAATGAAGCTTTAAACCCTAAATTACCCATTTGCATACATCACACAAGAAACACACACACACTCTCTCCCTCTTGCGATTCTGGACCAGCCTTAGAGACCATCAAGATCAGCCATCTTTTCTGTAGAAGAATATCATCCATCGATCCTAGATCAAACCGTGAGTCCCATGACCATGTTTCTTGCTTTTCTATGTGTTTTCTTCATAAAGCATGCCTAGATCTCCATGTAATCGTTAGATTTTCTGTAAGAATGCTTAGGAATACTAGATCTATCATAAAGACTACAACTTTACGTGTGAAACTGATCCATAATAGAGATTCATGCTAGATTAGGTTATTTTGTGTAAAATGTGTTCTTGAAGATTTGATGATGAAAATACATGTTTATGATGTTAAAAATGCTCCTGTGATGTTCCTAAATGATTATGTATGCTTGAAAATGAATTACATGAAGTATGGAGGCTGTTAGAAAGATTTTTAGTCAAATTTACGGGTTTTTTAGCGACCAGCGACACTGTGCATTCATTAGGAGAAACTATCCAGCGAAACTATGCATATCTCCTTCCAGCGACACTGTGCAGCGAAACTGTAGTGTCTCTCGTGAACGAAACTGACCTTGTCCCTGAACGAAAGTTCAACCAGTTCCTGGCGAAACTAGCTAGCGAAACTAGCAGTTTCTCTAGCAGTTTTATTCTAGCAGTTTCTCTAGCAGTTTCTCTAGCAGTTTCTCCAGCAATTTCGCCAGACCTAAACCCAAACTTGTGCAACTTATTTGAATGTTATGCTATGACTTACATGATTATACTATGATGAAACATGCTATGATTTCTGTAATATGTGAACCCTTATTTATGATCAACCATCGGTGTCGTGTGTCGTTATGTCGTGTCGTAGTTCCAACGTGCTATGTTATGGGCCATAGTGACGGTAAGTTAACACACAAAACTAATACTTAAGACCTAAACGTGTTCATAGGTCTTCGTTAAGCAATAATTAGATTAATTAGCAAGTGTAGCTGAGCAACCTAAGGTGAGTTTCACTAACCCTTTAATTGTGAGCCCATTTGGGACACAACGAATGAACTTAACGAATGGGATACCTGTTATGGAAGTTGGAGTGTTTTATGGGGAGCACTTGCAACTGTCCATCCTTGGGGTTTCAATTTAAATCCGGAAACGACCATTTTGACACTTAAACTCTTTTTAGGATTTCAGATGAAATCCAGAATAAACATTTTAATATGACTAGTGTAGGTTAAAGTCTAAACCAAATGATATCACATGATTTCTAAGGATGCCTTAAAAACTTAAAAGTCCTCAATTTAGTACTGTTGATCTGAGAAGCGGGGGGATGTTGGGTAGATCTACTAAGGGTTTGACAACCCTGCTCCGCGGTACACAAATGTGTAACCAACCGGCCGGGGGCCGAACGGAGTTCAATATCAGCCTATTTTAGTTGTGAGCCTCCCGAAAGGTACACAACTGGAGGCACCAACCATCGGCAACTGCCGAACTCTGTTACGTCAGCTTTCAGCCCTAGTACGACTTCCTTAGTGCATGGAAACCGGATTAGCTACCCGCGATATCGGTTGACCGCTTTAACTTTTACTTAACTAGTGCATATTCGATAATTCAACACTTGGCAATGTTTGCAAAACTAATACTTATGGTATGTTGATACATACGCTTATGAGACCGGGCCAATGCATGACATGCCCACCGTGAACTCACCAACCGTTAGGTTGACACTTGTGTGGTTTTCACTTTTGCAGATCGTTGAAGAGTATCCACTGGAGGTTGGCATGGCACAAGAAGATACTTACTTTTATTTTAAACTAAATTCGGGAATTTAACGACAATTTATGTTTTGTAATTAAAGCACGTAGTTAGTGCTGAGAGACTTATGTTTTTATTCTGCTGCGTATTTTAAACTGTTGTATTTATGAACATTGAACTTAACTCTGATTCGTTTAGTATTTGTAACTAATGGTTGTCGTCCTGGTTTGCTCGCACCCCCTTAACGGTATAAACTCAGTTAGTGGTTAATTTGGGGGTGTGACAGATTGGTATCAGAGCCATAAGTTGCAGAGAACTGGAATAATTTTGAAAAACGATTTGGAAACTGCAACTTGAAACCTTAGTTACAAACGAACAAACAAATTCCCAAAACCAAAAAAAAATATATTTACGTGCCAACCTGGGATACTCGCTCTGCTGTGTAAGTAAATACTTCGTACGTATATATATATATATATATATAGATATATATATATATAGACCGTGTCTAGGTAGTCTAACGGAAAAACCTAAGGATGATTTCACACACGAACACGAAATACGAACGCGAATACGCGCACAAATTCGAGGGAAAGCGACAACGAAACGATGCTACACGCTACGTCCTGATTTCTACTACGATGACTACCCCGACGGTGACTTTTATGGGAAAACCGATTTTCGACGATAGCTACTTACGACTTACGACGTTCTCCGACGACGCCTCAATTTTGCACGAAAATTTTCTGGACTAATAGTGGGATAACGGGAAATTGTTAATATACATATTATGGGATATGTATAGAGTATAACTATGATTGAACACTGGCTACTTTAACTGTCTAGAAAATGTCTGGAGGAGATGGAAGGAACAACATTACCCTGACACCTGCAGAACTACAAGCAATGATAAACGCACACGTGCAAGCCGCAGTGGCAGCCGTCCATGCTACAACCGCCGCGCAGCAAGCCATCCATTTGGCTCATCAGCTTACTGAACAGGAGAAAGAGGGAGGTACACTTCCTGCAAGAGCCTCTGAGAAGACTGCCTTAAGTAACAAGAGAAAGGCTGATGAAGAAACTCCTGGAAACTCAATGAACAATCGGAGTGTTGGAAACAAAAGGTCTGGGAACAGCGGTGGTAACAACCGCCAAGGTGGGAATGGAAACTACAAGGGCAAACTGCCCAGGTGCAACAAGTGTGGGAAGCATCACACCGGTATCTGCAAAATGAGTTTGAACTGCGAGAGATGTGGCAAGAAAGGCCATGAAGCAAAAGACTGTTGGACGATGTTACCTAAGCCACAAAACCTCCCAAGGCGAAACAACAGCAACAACTGTAACAACAACAATGAAGCTCCCAGAGGAAATGGTAATGGGAACTGCTATGAATGTGGTGCTCCAGGCCACATGAAGAGGGACTGCCCACAGTTGAGAGAACAGGGAGACAATAACAGGAACGGTAATCGGGGAAATGGCAACGGAAATGGAAACGACAAAGGAAGAGCTTTCGTCATGGGTCAAGGAGAAGCTCGCAACGACACCAACGTAATTAATGGTAAATTTATATTGAATGGTTTCTTTGCTACTGTATTGTTTGATTCTGGTGCTGAAAGAAGTTTTATTTCCACTAAGTTTGCTAGATTAATTAAGGCTAAACCAATTGACTTAGATGCTAAGTATATGGTAGGATTAGCAAATGGTAAACTTCATGATACGACTCAGATAGTTAAGGACTGTAAGTTAGAACTAGCTGGCCATACGTTAGGAATCGATCTTATGCCTTTCCCGATTGGTAGCTTTGATGTCATAGTAGGAATGGATTGGTTATCTGAAAACCGCGCTGAAATTTTATGTCAAGAAAAAAAAAAGTGGTTCGTATAGCACTCAAGGACGGTGAAGTGTTAACAGTTCAAGGCGAGAAAGGTGGAACAGTCACCGGTATTATTTCGTTTCTCAAAGCCCAAAAGTGCCTTCGTAAAGGACATTTCGCGATCCTTGCGAACGTCACCGACACGACACTTCCTGAGCGCAGAATCGACGACTACCCGATAGTCCGTGACTTCCAAGATGTATTCCTGAAGAATTTCCTGGTTTGCCTCCATTTCGACAAGTTGAGTTTGGAATCGATTTAGCTCCAGGAGCCGCTCCGATTGCACGCGCACCGTATCGTCTGGCTGTAAGTGAACTCAACGAACTCTCCGCACAACTTCAAGAGTTACTCGACAAAGGGTTTATACGTCCAAGTTCGTCTCCATGGGGAGCACCGGTATTGTTTGTTAAGAAGAAAGATGGAACGTTCCTAATGTGTATTGATTACCGAGAGCTTAACAAGGTCACGATCAAGAATCGGTATCCACTTCCTCGAATCGACGATCTTTTCGACCAACTGCAAGGTTCAAGCTACTTTTCAAATATTGATCTACGGTCTGGATATCACCAACTCCGTGTTCGTGATGAGGATGTACCCAAGACTGCTTTTAGAACTCGCTATGGTCATTACGAGTTTTTAGTTATGCCGTTTGGGCTAACTAATGCGCCTGCTGTATTCATGGATCTGATGAATCGGGTGTGCAAGCCGTACCTCGATCAGTTTGTGATAGTTTTCATCGATGATATTTTGATCTACTCCAAGACAAAGGAAGAACACGAGAGACACCTACGACTTATCTTGGAATTACTTCGCAAGGAACAGCTTTATGCTAAGTTTTCAAAGTGCGATTTTTGGATTCGCGAAGTCCAGTTTCTTGGACACATTGTTGATCAGGATGGGATTCATGTCGACCCGGCTAAAGTGGAAGCTATCAAGAATTGGTCTACTCAAAGAGCGCCGACCGAAATCCGACAATTTTTGGGACTTGCCGGATATTACCGAAGATTCATCAAGGGTTTCTCACAATTGGCTCAACCCTTGACGGCTTTGACGCACAAAGGAGTGCAATATAGATGGAGTGAAAAAGAAAAACACGCGTTTCAAACTCTTAAGGACATGTTATGTTCAGCTCCGATTCTCGCGTTACCCGATGGGGTTGACGACTTTGTAGTTTACTGTGATGCATCCATCCAAGGACTCGGTTGCGTGTTGATGCAACGGGACAAAGTGATCGCCTACGGGTCAAGGCAATTGAAGGATAATGAGAAAAATTACACAACACTTGATTTGGAATTAGGGGCCGTTATTCATGCACTCAAGATTTGGAGACATTACCTCTATGGAACAAAGTGCACAATATTTACCGACCATAAAAGTTTGCAACACATCTTTGATCAAAAGGATCTCAACATGCGACAACGAAGGTGGGTCGAACTATTGAATGATTATAACTTAGCGATTAAGTATCACCCGGGAAAAGCCAATGTTGTGGCTGATGCCTTAAGCCGAAAAGAGTATGAAAAGCCTCGACGGGTACGAGCGCTGCAACTTACCATTCACACGGGATTGCCGGATCGGATCCGCGATGCCCAACGAGAAGCTCTAAAGGAAGAAAACTTCGCAGCTGAAGCCCTGCGTGGTGTAGATGGGAACTCTGAGGTTAAGTCCGACGGACTCAGATACTATAATGACAGAATTTGGGTTCCTTTACTTGGAAATCTCCGTGAGCTCGTGGTGGACGAGGCTCACAAATCAAGGTATTCGGTACATCCTGGATCGGATAAAATGTACCAAGATTTGAAGAACTTGTATTGGTGGCCAAATATGAAAGCCGACATTGCTCGATATGTGGCTAAGTGTTTAACATACTCAAGAGTTAAGATCGAGTACCAAAAGCTTTCTGGATTATTACAGCAACCAAAGATCCCAAAATGGAAATGGGAGGATATCTCCATGGATTTCGTAACAGGATTACCTCACCGATCGAATCGACCGGATGCGATTTGGGTTATCACTGATCGACTAACCAAGTCTGCACACTTTATTCCAATGAGGGAAAACGATAATATGGATAAGTTAACGAAGTTATATTGACCGAATCGTGGCACGTCATGGAGTGCCTAAAACTATTATCTCTGATCGAGATCCTCGATTTACTTCCCGATTGTGGCAATCTATGCAAGAAGCACTGGGAACCAGACTGGATATGAGTACAGCTTATCACCCGTAGACCGACGATCAGACGGAACGAACTATTCAGACTTTAGAAGACATGCTCCGAGCCTGCGTTCTCGACTTCGGTAAAGATTGGGAGGCTCACCTTCTGTTGATTTAATTTTGGGGGACCAAAATTCCTTTAACAAGAGGAGGATGTGGCAACCCTAAAACTTTTACTTTCTTTCCCCAGCAATGACAAGTAACCACGACAGCTGAGACTGCGAACGCTACAACACAAGAATAATTTTCGGGACGAAAATTCCATTTACAAGGGGATGATGTGACATCCGGGAATTTCAAGGTTTACTTCCGTTAGACAATCTCCGTTAGTTACGTTAATAGTGTTAACTTAGTAACTAATGCTTAACTAGGCCGAATACGTCCACGACCTTTGGTTGATCACCGAACCCGTCCATATGTGCTATGTATTTATTTATATGTTGTTATTATGAGAAACGTGATTTAAATGCATGATTTTTATTAAAAAGAATGACTATTTAATTATTTGATAAATTATGTGACAAATTGCCTAATTATGTGATTATATGTTTAACCGGGTAACTAAGTGTATGCATACATGATTAATGATTGGGCTAGTCATTAGACTAATCATGGGCTAATGATGGCTAATCATTGGGGGCCCAAATCCCAATGAAAGCCCATGATGGCCATTAGTATTTAAATGAAGCTTTAAACCCTAAATTACCCATTTGCATACATCACACAAGAAACACACACACACTCTCTCCCTCTTGCTATTCTGGACCAGCCTTAGAGACCATCAAGATCAGCCATCTTTTCTGTAGAAGAAGATCATCCATCGATCCTAGATCAAACCGTGAGTCCCATGACCATGTTTCTTGCTTTTCTATGTGTTTTCTTCATAAAGCATGCCTAAATCTCCATGTAATCGTTAGATTTTCTGTAAGAATGCTTAGGAATACTAGATCTATCATAAAGACTACAACTTTACGTGTGAAACTGATCCATAATAGAGATTCATGCTAGATTAGGTTATTTTGTGTAAAATGTGTTCTTGAAGATTTGATGATGAAAATACATGTTTATGATGTTAAAAATGCTCATGTGATGTTCCTAAATGATTATGTATGCTTGAAAATGAATTACATGAAGTATGGAGGCTGTTAGAAAGATTTTTAGTCAAATTTACGGGTTTTTTAACGACCAGCGACAATGTGCATTCATTAGGAGAAACTATCCAGCGAAACTATGCATATCTCCTTCCAGCGACACTGTGCAGCGAAACTGTAGTGTCTCTCGTGAACGAAACTTACCTTGTCCCTGAACGAAAGTTCAACCAGTTCCTGGCGAAACTAGCTAGCGAATCTAGCAGTTTCTCTAGCAGTTTCTCTAGCAGTTTCTCTAGCAGTTTCTCTAGCAGTTTCTCCAGCAGTTTCGCCAGACCTAAACCCAAACTTGTGCAACTTATTTGAATGTTATGCTATGACTTACATGATTATACTATGATGAAACATGCTATGATTTCTGTAATATGTGAACCCTTATTTATGATCAACCATCGGTGTCGTGTGTCGTTATGTCGTGTCGTAGTTCCAACGTGCTATGTTATGGGCCATTGTGACGATAAGTTAACGATTAGACACAAAACTAATACATAAGACCTAAACGTGTTCATAGGTCTTCGTTAAGCAATAATTGGATTAATTAGCAAGTGTAGCTGAGCAACCTAAGGTGAGTTTCACTAAACCTTTAATTGTGAGCCCGTTTGGCACACAACGAATGAACTTAACGAATGGGATACCTGTTATGGAAGTTGGAGTGTTTTATGGGGAGCACTTGCAACTGTCCATCCTTGGGGTTTCAATTTAAATCCGGAAACGACCATTTTGACACTTAAACTCTTTTTAGGATTTCAGATGAAATCCAGAATAAACATTTTAGAGTAAATTACGGATTTCGTCCCTGAGGTTTGCCCAAATTTCACATATCGTCCCTAAGTTTCATTTATTACAGATATCGTCCCTAACTTTTACAAAATCGTTGCGGATTTCGTCCTTCCGTCCACCAGCCGTCAATTTTGCCCGTTAAGTCTGTCACGTGAGTAAAACGTGATGGGCTTGTTGGTCTTTTCACAGCTCACTTAATTACCCCTTTTATAACCCGTCAAATCCCCATTAAATCTCCAACGGCTAACCCGTCTTCTTCCTCTCGTCCTCCTCCTTGTTCACTGTAACCCTAAATTGAATTCCCAAAGAAAAATGGTGCTATGCTACTGTGGGAGATTTGCTATTGTCCGAACAAGTAAGACAGACACAAACCCTGGCCGTCGGTTTTATTGTTGCGCTGAACAGGGATCAAATTGTGGGTTTTTCATGTGGTTCGACCCACCAATGTGTGCTCGTTCAACTGAATTGATTCCTGGATTGCTTAAGTCTAAGATGCGGGCTGATTTGCTTGAGCATGAATTGCGAACTGGATTGGGAAGCTCAACTCGTAATCAAGCTGATTTTGAGAAGCTTGAACAAGAAATCAGCAAGAAAAACACCCAAATCAAGTATTTGTTGGTGATAATAGCTTTCCTTTGTTTAATGCTCTTGTTCTAGGTCTAATATAGTGTTTAGATGTTGGTTAATGTAATGAATTTCCTTCCTGATGTAATGTGACTTGAATAATCAATGAAGTTCTTAGTTTGGTTTAGAGTACTCTTTGGTTTAATAGCAAATGTGAAATTGGTTGTTTATTTGGAACCTGTCATGAACAATTGTGATGAACATATTGGTGTGTTTATTTGGAACATGTCTTGAACAATTGTGATGAACAATTGCCATGACAATTTGCATGCGATCAATCTGTGAATTGCCATGACATACCCAAATGGGTCAAAGAATTGCAATGGTAAATCTAACACAAGCAATAACCAAACTCAAATGACCATTAACCTACATTTTGCATAGAATAAAAACTGGACCAAATTAGCCAAAATTTGCAGTATCACTATACTGCATATATTAATAACATAACCATTTCTTACAAACAAACCTTACAAACCAAATGTCTAAACATAATCAACCAAAATAAAAACAAGTAGTACTTAACCAACTAAACATACCATAAGTTTAGACACCTAAATAAATATACTAACAAACACATTCCCTTGTCTCTCACACCCCACCTTCAAACCCTCTACCCCTACCTGCTGCACCTCTTCCTGTTCCACCTCTACCTGCTGCCCCTCTTCCTCTTGTACCAACAGCTTTTGACCCTCTTCCTGTTCCACCACTACCTGCTGCACTAGGCCCAGCTTCACTAACAACTGATTCACCTCTACCTTTTGGACCACCATCTGATGCACCTCTACCTGATTGACCAAATGGCAATATTATAATTGAAACACAACCAAATGCAATTATAACTAAAACTCAACCAAATGCAAATAAGAAATTACCTCTTTTCCCTACACCTCCACCTCTCTGTCCTCTACCTGCTTCACCTTGTGCACCTTGACCCCCTTGACCCTTGCATGATCTTCTGTTATGGCCTGGGTTTTTACAGTAAGAACAAAACACTGTCTTTCCAGCCTTGGATAAGCTGTTACCCCTCACCATACCTTGCTCATCTATCTCCACCTGGCTCTTTCTTCTCTTCTTTTTGGGTCTACCAACTGGCGTGTGATGAAATGGTGGTTTCAGTGTTGTTGGGCAAGGATCTTTAACCCACATGTTTCTTCCATTAATTGGGTTAATCTTGAAGGAATAAACTTCTTTCCATGTATCCAACCAATGGCAAGGATGTATCCATGCTTCAGCTCCACCTTTAATCTTCTGGTCTCAACAGCATGCTTATTTACCAGGTCTTTAACCTCTTCCCTACTACCAAAGATCTGCCCAATAAAGAAAGTAGCCCCAGCCTCCTCCTTTGATTTCCTTTTCCTCATATGTTTCAATTCTCTTTCCCTATCAACTTCTAACCCATCTTCTGATCCTGCACTTGTAAATGAGTCTTCATTCAGACTCACTTCAGCACCACAATCATCACCTACCTGAACTGAACCCTTACTTTCCTCATGTTCAACATAATCACTGTCCCCCTCATACTCTCCATCATATTCTGCATCATTACCACCATTACCACTCTCATTATCCCCCTCATTAGCATCATTATTACACTCATGATCCCCCCCCCATGATCCCCCTCATCAGCTCCATCATCCCTCTCATTATCCCCCTCATTAGCATCATCATTACCATCATCATTACCATCATGATCCCCCTCATCAGCTCTATTATCCCCCTCAACATCCTCCTCATTACCCTTAACCTCACATTCCTCAAATGGGAAGTCCTTGTCAAATTGCTCAAAGTCATAATCAAAGGGGTCATTAAAAGGTTCTAGGACTGACTCATTCACATGAATCTGAACTGCAGGTGTAGTTTTATGACCCTCAATATCCATTACCCCAACTGTGTTAACCACAGTTTTCTCACCCTCTAACTCCATTCCCTCAACTGTGTGAACCTCTGTATTTTTATTACCCTCCATTCCCTCAACTGTATGAACCTCACTTTTATCACCCTCAACTTCCATCCCATCATTAACATGTTCCTTTCCCTCATTAACTTGTGCCTCATTAGCCTCTATTTCATTCAACTTATCACCCTCAACCTCACTATCCTTCCAATCCAGTAACAATCTCTTTTTTTTTGAACTCCTAACTGGTAGCTTCTTTAAGGGTCTAATTGTATCAGCTGCCACATCATCTAATTCCTTTATCATCACTTTTGATGATCTTGGAGATTCAAATGGGGATGCAAAGTAAGTCCTCAATCTTGTCTCCCCATGTTCTACATAAACCATAATCAGCTTGGTTTTTATAACAAACTTAGCAAGTTCAAGCACATCATGATCATTTCCTAGTGCCTGAAGGCCAAAATCTAAGTCAGTGCCTGGTATCATAAAATCGTAATAGACTGGCCTATCATCATCCCTAACTAGCCCTAGCTTTGTTAACATATGATCTAGCTCATGAACAGAGAACTCATCCATATCAACATAATCAATATGATCAATCTTACCACTAAGATACCGTCTCCCTGGAAATTTGGTATTAAAGCACCCATCATGATGGACTTGGAAGGTGAATAGCGTTTTTGAACCTTCTGCTCATAAACAAACAACAAAAAAAGCATTTTTAGCAAATTAATCACCAAAATTAGGGTTTGTGTGTAAAAGATCGGTCATGCACTTACTGTAACACTCCTGAGGGTTTCTTACAGTCGAACAACCTCTAACCTCCCAACCCATCGTGTAATGGAACACCCACTGAGTCGGTAAACTTCAATAATCGCTTGATGCTAAAAAACGAGTGGAATTGTGGCTTTTGCAGGTCGTTCAATGGTGGAGAAGATGAGTGTTCGTTCGTTTGTAAAAGAAGGAGGGAAAAAGTGAGGGAACCGATGACAGGACGGGTTATAAATGAGGGGGTAAGTGAGCTGTGAAAAGACCAACAAGCCCATCACGTTTTACTCACGTGACAGACTTAACGGGCAAAATTGACGGCTGGTGGACGGAAGGACGAAATCCGCAACGATTTTGTAAAAGTTAGGGACGATATCTGTAATAAATGAAACTTAGGGACGATATGTGAAATTTGGGCAAACCTCAGGGACGAAATCCGTAATTTACTCAACATTTTAATATGACTAGTGTAGGTTAAAGTCTAAACCAGATGATATCACATGATTTCTAATGATGCTTTAAAAACTTAAAAGTCCTCAATTTAGTACTGTTGATCTGAGAAGCGATGGGATGTTGGGTAGATCTACTGAGGGTTTGACAAACCCTGCTCCGCGGTACACAAATGTGTAACCAACCGGCCGGGGGCCGAAGGAGTGCAATATCAGCCTATTTTAGTTGTGAGCCTCCCGAAAGGGACAAACTGGAGGCACCAACCATCGGCAACTGCCGAACTCTGTTACGTCAGCTTTCAGCCCTAGTACGATTTCCTTAGTGCATGGAAACCGGATTAGCTACCCGCGATATCGGTTGACCGCTTTAACTTTTACTTAACTAGTGCATATTCGATAATTCAACACTTGGCAATGTTTGCAAAACTAATACTTATGGTATGTTGATACATACGCTTATGAGACCGGGCCAATGCATGACATGCCCACCGTGAACTCACCAACCGTTAGGTTGACACTTGTGTGGTTTTCACTTTTGCAGATCGTTGAAGAGTATCCACTGGAGGTTGGCATGGCACAAGAAGATACTTTTATTTTAAACTAAATTCGGGAATTTAACGACAATTTATGTTTTGTAATTAAAGCACGTGGTTAGTGCTGAGAGACTTATGTTTTTATTCCGCTGCGTATTTTAAACTGTTGTATTTATGAACATTGAACTTAACTCTGATTCGTTTAGTATTTGTAACTAATGGTTGTGGTCCTGGTTTGCTTGCACCCCCTTAACGGTATAAACTCCGTTAGTGGTTAATTTGGGGGTGTGACACATATCATTGTAGATAAAATTTTTGAATCGAAACCAGAAAAGTTTGCAACTGGCATCTGTGATGTAGAACCAGACGACTTACTAGTTGATCTACCCTTTGGAGACCATGGTTCATCAAAAATTTTACCATTATTATCCACATATTTTGCATTTGTATGAACATATGCAGTCGTCGGACAATCTGCAGCCAGATGTCCAGGTCGACGACATGCATAACAAATTCTCTCACGAAACTTTGGTGAGAACTTGGAAAAAGTATTTGGTTTCCAACTATGATTCATAGCAGGATAATCATAGTAACCAAAAGAATGATCAGAAGTAAATGAATCAAAGAAATTTTCAGATGAATCATACCTAGGAGAACGTTGTGGTAAAGAATACGAACCACTCGACGAACCTCCAGAATGATAACATCGATTTCTTGATGTAGAAACATGCGGCTTCTTCTGATGAACTTGCTTGTGCTGGGTCTGAATAGATTGTTTCTTTGATTGTTGCTGAAGTCGAGGAACATGCTGAACAACAATTTTCTTTGGTTTCTCCGTAGTCTGTTGCACTAAAACATCCTTGACTTCATAACCCAAACCTTTATGCTTGAATCTAGAACCCTTTGTATATCCAGATTAAGAACCAGAAGCATGTCTCTCTTTAGCTTCTCTAGTGAATTTATCTTTGATGTCCTTTAGTTTGTTCTTTTCAATCCAAACTTTTCCTTCATCAGGCGCAGAAGAAGTACTTGAAACAATTTTATTAAAAATTTGTTCATTTTCCAGAAGAACAGACTTTGAAGTAAACTTCGGAGCTTCACCCAATGGTTTTGCTTTCTTCTTAGACTTAGACTTGTGCTTCTTAGGTGGAGTGGCAAACTTAGAATAATCATGCAAATCGTCATAGGATCAAGCGGAGCAGATGAAAGTTACAGATAAATCCACCGGTTGAGGAACCATGTGAATATCATCTTTCTTAGAACTATCTTCACCCTGATCCTGTTTATATAAGAAATTTAACAATGTTGGTGACAAATTGCAATTCTTCACTTGCCGTTTTAACTCCAAAATTTCTAACTTCAAATCATTGATTTTCTGTTGAGCATCAAACACTTCCTGTTGTGATTTAATAAACTTTGCGTTAAGCTCATCATATTCATAAATCTGAACTTTACGAATGTCACATTCAGCAAATAATTCTTCAAGCACACTTTCTCTTTTCTTTTTGTAAATCTCAATATCTTTTGTTAAAACTTCATTCTTATCACGATAAAGAGCATTTTCATCTTGAAGCATAGAGATCTTATTTTGAAGTTTCTCAATTATCTTTGCCGATTCAATCACAAAAGAATTTGCCTTTTCATACTTCTGTTGAACAGGATAAGCCTTGTTGAATAATGCCTCAAAATCTGCAGCAACATCTTTAGCTTCAGCTTTTACGTTTTCACATTCAACCAACAATGTATCCTTTTCTTTCATCAAATTCTTGTTAATCTTAGTAAGTTTTGCACACATTGAACATACTAACAAACTTCCATTCTGAACTTCTTCCATGTCACTTTCATTCCCTTTGTCATATATAACACCAGAGCTTGTTTCAGAATCAGAATCAGAAGCATTGATATTACCATCACATTGCTCAGTCTTGAAAACACCATCACAATCCTTTTTGTCTGACAATTTATCACTTCCTGATTCCAAACCACTCGATGCAGAATCATAGGATTTAGAATCAGTAGAATCTGAGTCATCCTTCATAGTCTGAATGATTGCATATATCTTACCTTTTTCTTGCAAATCATTCCATTTATCCTTAGCAGTACAACCCACTGTGAGTTCAAGAAACAACTCTTCTGAAAGACCATACTTAATAATATCTCTGGCTTGGTGTTCAGTATTTATGTACTCTCGTTTAGATAAAGAAAGATGTCGATGAAGTTTGACATAGCCATCGACAAAAGTTGGCCATGCAAATTGCTTAGCAACTACTTTCCAGAATTCTTCAAAATGTTCATTGATGTAAACCTCAAACTCAACTTTCCATTTATTATAATCTTCCCATTTTACCAAGATAGGTATCATAGAACTAGCTTATGATTCACTCATTTTCGAAAAACTGATTACTGTTCACTCCGAACCCCGTCCGAACCTCCTCCGAACTCTCACCGAATCTAGTCCAAACTTGGCTACGCCAAACTCCCTCCGAACCTAACCTTCGGACGAACAAAATAGAAAGAAGTCCGAACTTCTTCCGAAAGATCACCGAACTCTCTCCGAACCTGGACCGATCTCTCACCGAACCTAGATAAAAACCGAGCTTCGTCCGAACCTCGAGTTCGGAGCGGTTACTCCGAAGTTGTCCGAACCTCAAATGAGACAGATTTCACTCGACCTCATTTTCTCGATTTTCAACGTTTTTGACTGGAATTTTCAACAGGAATTCAAGAAAACTCGATAGAAACGATCTAGAAACAAATTTTTGATGAAAATCACACTCGAGACAATCAAACGAACTCAAAAATGATTGACATTTTCGCATAAACGTGAATTTGAACTCAAAACTCTGAAGAACACAGATTTCCGACTAGTAGAGCAAACCTAATGCTCTGATACCACTTGAAAGTGCGTGAGCGTGTAGATCTTCTACTTAGTCGCAATGAAATAAAAGTAATACGAGATGAAACACAAAGAGTAAATACAAATGAGCTTTGTATTAATCACTGAGACCACAGAGTACACAGAGAATATATGACACGGAAGCTTAAACTGTAATCGCTACCAAATACAATACATGAAACACATATTTATAGGGCTGATATACGACCGGCCGAACCTCAGGTTCGGCCACACGTTCGGCCATGTCCGAACTCCAGGTTCGGCCTGAGTTCGGACCTCAGCATTCTTGTGTGAATCCGTCTTGTATTCGATACTTCACATGACGATCAAGAACCATGTATCAACATGTGTATATATATTTATCTAAAAATTGTCGGTTTCGCATAGAAGGGAAAACATATATATTTTGCGTAGATTGAAATATAAAAATATTTCGTTGGTTTATTGGAACGAATGGAATATTTTGTATAAAATATAAGTATATGTAACTCGTTGAAATCTAGTATTAACATCATTTGCGTGTGTGATCTTTATAAATATATAATATATATTTATTTTGGATCTTTGAACTTGTAAAATATATACTATTTAATATTTTTCACGTTATTTCGATAGTCGCTCGGATTTGGCAAACGTGCCTCCCTCGACTCGTTCCGGATTCCACAACCTTCGTCATATCATAGTCAACGTCAGCCGTTTTTCATCGTGGTTTAAATTTAATCGTTTTCAATTGAACACACACTTATATACCATATGCTCGTTAGGTGTTTGGTAGTGTACTCAAGACCTGCTAGTTGCTACTTGTTGTCGTTACTTATCTTGAATTGATGTGCACCCGAAGGTGAGTTTCACGGCCCCATTTTACTGTTTTAATCCTGTTGGGGGAGATTAACATGCATGATTTATACAACTGAGATAATTAGACTTTTATATATCACTTGAAGTACGTGTAGCACACTGATACAACAAAGTCCTTCTTATGGTACCATTAGTATTAATGACGATAGCGGAAAATATATTGTAGTACTACTGGGCTTGACAAACCCCACCCGGGTCAGTCGCTCTGACACGATTGGATATCGAACGGGTGTTATATTCGTCATAAACACAACAAGGCAAACTATAAACAACTGTTAGCTTCGGTGACCATCAACGTGCGAAGTTTCATGTATATAGCCTAGCTAGCTATTTGATATATATTAGTGATTATGCTCTTACAACTTGACTGTTGTTGAACAGTCAATCTTAAACTCAACATGACTATTGTTGAATAGTCAATCTTAAACTCAACTTGATTGTTGTTGAACAATCAATCTTAAACTGAACTTGAACTGTTTTCAACTGATAAACCTGTGAACTCACCATCCTTTGTGTTGACACTTTTTAGCATGTTATTCTCAGGTTGCAGATGATCGAGTATCACGAGTACGCATGCATGAGTCTTGAAACACTTTTAGTGTCTTTGGTCAAGTCACGTCACCTTGGGTGACACTGTTTTACTTTAATGTTTTCATTGTATTTACGCTTCCGCATTTGTAAAACTCTGAAATTATAATATAATGAAATATGAAACGTGTTCATTAATTATTGGTTGTTTGGTGTAACTAATGGACAGTGATCCTGCTTTGTCACGCTCCCAGCGGTGGTATTCCGTGTGTGGATTTTTGGGGGTGTGACAGATAATGACCGGAAGGGTAAGCGCCTGTACACTGGGGTTTCTGCCATAGCGAGGGTGTCGCATAAATTCCAACTGGGACCTGACATACCTCACTGGGTGATCCCGGAGTGAGCACTTACTTATAGGAATGCGCGTCTTCATATTATCAATAAAAAGGTTATTATGCCTATAAGGGTATTTTGGACATTTTAATCTTAAAAGTGATAAACCCTAATAAAGTCTTATTAAGATAATAAGATATAAATAAACATAGGTATTATTTATAATGACTTTGCATTAATGCATCCGATACGCACCTAGGTTAATTGTGGACTATAACGGAGGTTCTGTCTAAATAATCACTTAAAGATATCAGGTGAGTTTCTATGAGCCCACTTTTAAATGTTTTAAATGTTTTCAGATGTTTTCGGGCTAGTATACATACAGTACTTGTGAACATATATTCAAGATGATTGTGACTTGATATATATGTGTTATATGATGAAATTGTTGTTGAATTGCTTATACGTGTTACGCAATTATGTTGATTATAAAGTGATGTGTATATACTTGCTTTGAAATTTAGTAGCCAAGTGACTAGGGAGTTGTTAGTAAACATTTAGTGAATATGTATGATTATATGAGAATAAGTGATGCATTTCTTATATTAATATGTGGTGGATACGCCGCTGGTACATCCTATATATATACATAGTAGTATAAGTTACCCAGTATATTGGAAGTGTGGAGGATCGCCGCTGGTACATCCTGTATACATACACTAACGGTAAATTGGGAGATGCCCATTTGTTGTAGTATATGAATGCTTTATCACTATTTAATAACAAACCTAAAGCATCTGGTTATTTAACTAGAAGCAGTTAGTATATATGATCAGAGATTAAGTCATTAAGATGAGAAAATGACCTAATAAAGTTAAAGCATGAGTTGCTACTAGAACCTAATAGAGTTAAAGCATGAGCTGCTAATATGACTTATTAGAGTTAGAGCATGTGTTGCTACTAAAGACGAAGGGTCGCTGCTTCCCCATAGTGGTGGCTTAGGGAACCGTGTACGGACGGAGCGGTAGTCGGGCATCACAAAAACTATCTTACGACAAGATAGGATGACGACTGCAATGGCGGGCAAACCTTTTGAAGGAGATGAAGAATGAAGAGACGCTACTTCCCCATAGTGGTGGCTTAGGGAACCGTGTACGGACGGAGCTGCATTGGGCCGTTGTAATAACTATCCTTCGAGATGGGACGGAGTGTGCAGTGGTGGGCGGACTCTTCATGGAGAACCAAAATAGTTGGTTAACTATAGTGACCTAGAAGTTTAGCCTAGGGTCATGGTTAAGATAATAAGATATATTATCATAATACATACGTATTAGAATATACACGTGATTATAAATATGTTGTGAAAACCAGGTAAACACTTTAACGGTTTTTGAACTAAACGGTAGAACTCACCAGCGTAAGCTGACTTTTAAAAGTATGTATCCTAGGTTCTGATGCACCTATGGGTCAAGCTTCGATCACATACTAGGAGGAGGCGGTGAAGACGCTGGTGGATGGAATAAATTATCTTATGTTTTAGTTTACCATATGCATGTTTAATATATCGTATGTTATGTTTATGCTTTCGCTGTGTAACAATCGTCAGAGTATATAAATAAAAGTTTTAATTTCCCCGGTTTTTTTTTTTGTGATCTCTGATTAAATCATGTATTGATGAGTAAATCCGACGACGTGGCGTCGGCCCGCAAGGGGCCGGGCGTCACATGTTTGCTCTCTGTTTTCTCTCTGTAACTTTTGAGCTTGAAATCAATCAACGAAACTTATTTACCTCGTGTTTTACCGAATCGATCATCATCATGCATTATTAAAATCTGAAACTGTGTTTTACAGCCACCAATAACTTTCTAGTGAAGCTGCATTCAGATAATAAACAAAATTATCACTCTTATGTCCAGGTAGTTTTTAGAGCTAGAACTATATTGACTCTTAATTACTTGTCACAGACTGCATTTTCCATTTTTTTAAATACTCACAATTATAAGTTTGCAAGCAATTATTTGATCATTTTCTCTACAAACCGCAAGAACCGACAGATCCAAATTGCAGCGGCCCAGAGTACCAAACCCGACCGAATTGCTTCCAGATTCACGGCCCGATCGGCTCAACCGGCTGGTCAAGTCCAGCCCTGAAAACACTGCTTTTGTTTACACCAAATTCACTATTCCACTACTTGCTCATAAAGAGAAAATGCCATAAAGAATAAGATGAACTATTAAACTATGGAATGTAACAAACAAAATCAGTGTCCAACCGTCCATCTAGGATACCTTTATTAGAGAAACTGCTTATCTGAGATGATGATCCCGTGTGTTAAACATCTTTTAGGAGCCTACAAACAAACAACCGAGTAAACATCAGTTCAAAACCTTCATCTATATAAAAAGGCTTAGTTATTGTCACAAAATAATACCAAGTTAGCCTCATATCAGCTTCAAAGCAGCCTTAAATCATTCAATATTGCCTCTTTCTGTTATGCAATAGAGATATAGATATTTGGTTAGTTTAATCTTTCCTTTTCAAGCCTGAAGCCAAATATTCTCTTGTCTACAAGGAGAATATAAATCATAAATATGATATTTCAAGAACTCAAAAATATGATATTTCAAGTACTCAAAAATAATAAATGCTTAGTTTACGTTAGATATGAAAATCTTAAGTTTACATAAATCAGTATGTCCTTTTTGTGCAATGGCAACAAAAATAATAAAATGGTAACTCAGGTAAAGAATATTGCACCATCCATCACATGAATACATCGATTATATATGTCAAAAGTATTAATCATCAAAATAATACTCGGGGTGAGGTTACCTCCAATGTCATACTGTGGCGACCCTAAAACTTTTGCTTTCTTTCCTCAGCAACGACAGCAACAACGGCAGCTGAAGCTGCGAACGCTACGACGCAAGAATAATTTTCGGGACGAAAATTCCATTTACAAGGGGATGATGTGACATCCGAGAATTCCAAGGTTAACTTCCGTTAGACAATCTCCGTTAGTTACGTTATAAGTGTTAACTTAGTAACTAATGCTTAACTAGGCCGAATACGTCCACGACCTTTGGTTGATCACCGAACCCGTCCATACGTGTTATGTGTTTATTTGTTTATGTGGAATTATGAGCAACGTGATTTAAATGCATGATTATTATTAAAAAGCATGACTATGTGTGTACTTGTTAAATTATGTGACACATTGCTTAATTATGTATTTATACGTTTTACTGGGTAATTAAGTGTATGCATACATGTTTAATATTGGGCTAGTAATTAGTCCAATGATGGACTAATCATTGGGGGCCCAAATCCCCATGATACGCCCACCATAAGCTTTAGTATTTAAACTAAATGAAACCCTAATTCTCCATTTGCTTGCATCACCATACAACACACACACACACTCCTCTTCTCACTCTCTCTCTCTCATTGAAGACCAAGACCAGCCGAAAACCCTTCAAAGACCAGCTGTGAATCACCAAAGATCTCAGCCTTGAAGATCATCCATTGAGCTTGATCAAACCGTGAGTCCCAAAACCATTCTTCTTGCACATTTCTAGGTGTTTTCTCAAAAAGCATGCTCAAATCTTCATGTAATCACTTAATCTTCTGTTATAATGCTTAGGAATGCAAGATCTATCATAAAGTCTGCAAATTTACGTGTGAAACTGATCCATAATGAAGATTCATGCTAGATTAGGTCATTTTGTGTAAAAAGTGTTCTTGATGATTTGATGATGAAAAACCATGTTTAAGGTGTTAAAAATGCTTCTGTGATGTTGGTAAATGTATATGTATGCTAGATAATGAATTACATGAAGTATGGAAGCTGTTAGAAAGATTTTTAGTCAAATTTACGGGTTTTTAGCGACTAGCGAAATTATGCATTCAATAGGCGTAACTATACAGCGAAACTATATATATCTTCATCCAGTGACTCTATACAGCGAAACTATAGTGTCGCCTGTGACCGAAACTACCGAGCGAAACAACCATAGACCTTGTCCCTAAACGAAAGTTCAAACCAGTTTCAAGCGAAGCTATGCTAGCGAAACTGTGCCAACAGTTTCGAGCGAAACTAACTAGCGAAACTGTGTCATTGGGTACTGCCTAGCGAAAGTGTTGCCCGTGCATGCAGCGAAACTGTGCAGCGAAACTGCATAGCGAAATTGTAGCGAAACTGCTTAGCGAAACTGTGATCAGACGAAAACCCAAACTTGTGCAACTTATTTGAATGTTATGCCATGACTTACATGATTATGCAATAATGAAGCATGCTTCAATTTCTGATTTATGTGTGCCCTTGTTTATGATCAACCATCGGTGTCGTGTGTTGGTATGTCATGTCGTAGTTCCAACGTGCTATGTTATGGACCATAGTGACGTAGTTAAAGTTTAGACACAACCTAACACCTAAGACCTTAATGTGATTATTAGGTCTTCGTTAGCAATCATAATTTGGACTATTCGAAGTGTAAGCTGAGCAACCTAAGGTGAGTTTCACAAACCCTTTAATTGTGAGCCCGTTTGGGTCACAACGAATTTACTAAACGGAAAATAACGCTGACATTTCGAGGTATCGCCAAATGGGATATCTGCTATGGAAGTTGGAGTGTTTTATGGGAAGCACTTGCAACTTTCCATCCTTGGGGTTTCAAATGAAATCCGCAACCAACTATTTAATACTTAAACCCAATTGGGATTTCAAACGAAATCCGGAACAACCATTTTGACACTAAAACTCTTTTAGGATTTCAAAGGAAATCCAGGATAAACGATTTTAATATGACTAGTGTAGGTTAAAGTCTAAACCAAATGATATCACATGATTTCTAAGGATGCCTTGAAACTTAAAAGTCCTCAACAACTTAGTACCATTAATTTGTGAAGCGAGGGGATGTTGGGTAGATCTACTGAGGGTTGACAACCGTGCTCCGCGGTACACAAATGTGTAGCCAACCGGTTGGAGGCCGAACGGAGTTCAATATCAGCCTATTTTTAGTTGTGGTTCCCATGAGGAACACAACTGGAGGCACAAACCATCGGCAAATGCCGAACTCTGTTACGTCAGCTTTGGTACGAACTTCCTTAGTGCATGGAAACCGGATTAGCTACCCGCGATATCGGTTGACCGCTTTAACTTTTACTTAACTAGTGCATATTCGATAATTCAACACTTGGAAATTGTTCTGCAAAACTACTACTTATTTATATGTTGATACATACGCTTATGAGACCGGGCCGCTGCATGACATGCCCACCGTGAACTCACCAACCGTTAGGTTGACTCTTGTGTGGTTTTCACTTTTGCAGATCGCTGAGGAGTATCCGCTGGAGGTTGGCATGGCACTCAAAGTTACTCATTCTATTTCGAACTTAAATTTGGGAATTAAACTACAGTTCATGTTTTGTAATTTAAGCACGTGGTTAGTGCTAAGATACTTATGTTTTATTCCGCTGCGTACCTTTAAACTGTTTTTATTATGAATGCTTGGACTTTATTCTGATTCATTTAGTATTTGTAACTAATAGTTGTGGTCCTGGTTTGCTCGCACCCCAAACGGTATAAACTCCGTTAGTGGTCATTTGGGGTGTGACACATACCATCCGGAGCATGGTCTATATCACTAAAACTCCAAGCTTGTCAAGGGACTCAAAGTTAAACATCACTGTAACACAAACAGAACTACATAAGCATAATACCCTGCCGGATAAACCTACTTTTTCCACTTATATTTTGAGGACAATGGCTATAATATAGTGTATAAAACATTAAAGATTCACACACACCTTGTTGCTTTGGTGTGTCCTTAATCCATTCAGAATGGCTATAATATAGTGTATAAAACATTAAGTGGTCATGGCCACATGTTTTCATTAATCTGAATAATTAAAGTTTAGAGAAGCTACTCTCTCAT
>JBCNJP010005501.1:0-12475 GCA_039602395.1 Deinandra increscens subsp. villosa
TTTGGAAGTTCCAGCCAACGACTGAATGTTGCTGGTCTAGCCGTATTAAAACCAATCTAACCAGTTACGAACTTGATTGTATTGTTCATGATACTCGGTATTCATCCTCACCTGCCACCATAGTCTGTTTTCGTCCATCTCTTGTAGCATGCGTCTCCTAACATACTCCCATTTTTTTGTTCCATGCCTAAAGGCTAAAAGCACAGTGACCCGACCGAAATCCGCAGTTACTATATAGTTTATCATATGTTATTATATGAAATGTAAGGACGAATGAATGCGAGAATGTAATAACTAAACTTCTCCACGCTTATCACGTCCTTTGGATTATTTATCAAGGGAAACTCGTTGATAGCTCCCGTCTAGCCGTATTTTTTTCATCCTCGGAAGCAGCTTTCTTCCGACTAGGAAATAATTTATTTTTAATGTTTTATAATAATTAACGTAACACACCTATTCATTTTAGTTTATTTATTAAAATTTAGTTATAATATTTTGGTTTTAACCTCGTCACTGTAACTACTCAAACTTATATGAACTAGGATAAACATCTAAACCGAATAATTCAACTATTCAAGAACTAATTAAGAATGTTATTCTTTTTTCTATTTCTACTGAGTGATATGGGATAGGATGGCAACATTCTTGATAAAAAAATATCTTTTATTAAATGAAGGAAAATTGGAACTGAATAATACGAATTCACACTTCTTGGCCAATAATAATACAAGTTATGCATTTGGCCTACAATAATACCAATTAACCATTTCATTCTCTAGAATGATACACCGTTAGTTTTTCACTAACGGTGTTAGTCTCTCGCTGACGTGGCAATCTATATGGTTTCTTTAACCAACTTATTAAAATGAAGGGGCTGGTTTTATAAAACCTTAAAAAATGAGGGCTTAATATAAAATTTTAAAAAACCCTAAAACCCCATTTCAGTTGGAGAAACGGGGACTCTTTTTGTTGGTGACCGGCGACCCTCACCGGAGCTCCTCCGCATCCTCCGCTGCGTGCACAGACGCTCCTCCAGCTCTCCGAGCTGCGTGCACAGACGCTCCTCCGCATCCTCCGCCACGCGCAGCCGCTTCCACGCCCTCCGCAACTCCGCCTTCATCTTCTCCTCCCTCGGTGCACAGACGATGTCTCACCATCATCTCTGAATCGCAATCACTCGGCACAGCGAACTCCGACCAACCAACGATGGTGAACGATTACGATTACGACATAGATTGATGAATTAGGGTTTCGATTACGACAGAGATTTGCGGACTTTTGAAGACAGATGAGGGGTCGCCGGTTGGTTTCCTGTTCGCCGGAGGGGAGGTCGCCGCCAGTGATTTCCTTTTGACAGAGGGGTCGCCGGTTGGTTTCCTGTTCGCCGGAGGGGAGGTCGCCGCCGGTGATTTCCTTTTGACAGATGGGCCGCCGGTTGGTTTCCTTAGGAAGAAGATGATCTTTTTTTTTTACAAAACATATTTATAAAACAATCTCACAACCCCTCCATTTTATAGAATTTACAAAACAACCCCTCCATATGCCATATCAGCAAAAAAACTAACACCGTTAGTGAAAAACTAACGGTGTATCATTCTAGAGAATGAAATGGTTAATTGGTATTATTGTAGGCCAAATGCATAACTTGTATTATTATTGGCCAAGAAGTGTGAATTCGTATTATTCAGTTCCAATTTTCCTTAAATGAATCATTTTAAATCATTACAAAACGTACTGGTATTATTTAAGTAAATAGATAAGATGTTGTTGCATGATTCAAATTTGAAATCTGTGAGGAACCCGTCAAACGGTAATTCGGTACTGAATGTGAAGGGTAGGAGGGTTAACCGTATCCCCGTATGTAAGCATCATGTTACTTTCAAACCAACCACCCCCCCCCCCCCCCACGCTCGCTCGAAGGGTGACTCCCATATGGCAAGCATTCTTAAAAAGCGAAATTGTTAAATATTTTGGTTAAAAACTAATGAGTATTAAATTAAATAAATAGATGAGATGTTGTTGCCTGGTTCAAATCTGGAATCTGCGGCGAACCTGAAAAATCATTCAAATCTTAAATCTTTAATGAACCCGACGAATCATTCAAATCTGGAACCATTCGCGAACCTGACATCACTCAATAATTAAACAGGCCTCAAATAAACAACTGATGGATGATAGCCACGTATATCCTTAAACAAAGAAGCCCACGTAAAGGAAATTCAAATATAAAGCCTTTGAATTACTTAGAAAAATATTCCTCCCCTTTGAGATCTGCGTAAAGAAATTTATATTTATATAGCTGAACCTATACACCAAGTATAGGTTAATACTGGGCGTATGAAGTCCACTTACGTCAAGAGATTCCTACCGGTGTATTACGAAAACCTAAACGTCACGTATTGGCTTTTACATGACATATAGGTCAAGTCAACAATCGCTTCCATTGCAGATTTTCTTTTCACTCGTACGACTGTCGGTGAATATTTCTGTCGGAGTACGAGGTAACACTCTACTACACGTAGAGACCTTTCCTTGGTGTATTCTTGTACCCTCTATGTGACATATGGTAATTTCCATGTCGTATAGGCTTTGTTTTGGTTTTTAATTACTGAACATTTTTCTAAACGTCACGTAAAGCCCTATATGAAAGTCTTCGCTTCTTCGTCCCCAACTTGAAAGTCTAGTTGCCTATTCGTCGTGACGTATCGAGACGGTGCATGGCGAATTTGCAGGTGGAAGAGAGTGTCTTGCATCTCTTTATTGGATGCCCGGTCTCGACAGTTTTTTGGAGTATCATAGCTCAATGGTGTAAAGTTCCGGACTTGGTGTTGTTTTCTATGGGTCTCGACAATTTTTTGGAGTATCATAGCTCAATGGTGTAAAGTTCCGGACTTGGTGTTGTTTTCTATGGAGGATTTGGTTATCCAGTGTGGTGATGGGTCGGCTAAAAAGGAGAAAAGCTTTCTGCTAGATGCTGTGTTTAAGACGACATGCTGGATGATTTGGAAGTATAGAAATGTAGTGGTTTTCAACGGCAAACCTATTACGATCACGGCTATTATCTCGGACATCAAATCGTTTAGTTTATTTTGGATTAATAGTCGGGCTAAAGGTTGAGGGTTGGATAAGTGTGAATGGGGTTGATTTGTGTTTTGATGTAATTATGTCTATGTTTTTGTTGGGGGTTGTTTTAGCGTCTTGTTGGTTGCATGCCCGATGTTTAATAAAATCGCCGTTAAAAAAAGAAAAGTAAATGATTATCATAATACATATGAAAGAAAGATAAAGCTGAATAAATAATAATGTGAAGAGGGAGATTGGAAAAGAAGAAAAAATCGATGATGATGATTAAGGCCGGCCTAACGATGTAATTAACCCTATAGCTTTATCAGAGAGAGAGAGAGAGGTATAGTTGTAACATAGGGTGAATAAAAACCATTTTAACTTTTTCTTCTGAACACTCAATCATCCATCTCATGACTCAAAACTACAAATATACACCACCTCGATTTGATCGTTCCTTCCTCTCTCTCTAACTCCTTAAACTTTCTCTCTCTAGGGTTTGCCAGTTATGGCAGTCCCCCAGTGGCAGTGCAAGGAACCGGGGAGAGGCCTTTCATTTCATTGGGAAGGTAAACCCTGCATATTCACATATCCCCCTCTCTCTCTCTGTCTCTCTCACACACATACACCGTATAACACACACAGTTAATCAAAAAGAAAAAGATAAAGACACCCATTTTCCAAAGACCCTTTTCATTCATTTGAATACTTGGACTTATACTAGTACTTAGGTTTTTTCAGTAAAAGAGCTGGACAACACCCCTTTTGTAAGCTTAAATCTCGGGAGAATTAAACCCTCTCTCTCTCTCCCATATACAGACAATTATACACGTATCTTTCCACAGGAACAAACACAGACTTGCAGAGAGGGAGATCAATGGATGGTGGTGGTGGTGATCAGGGTAGATCATCTTTGATGGGGTTTCCTGATAACCCCAACAACCACAACAACAATGGATCCATATCTTCACTCTGTGTTCCTCACTCTTCTGTTGTCTACAACAATACCCTAATTTTCTCCACTCAAGAACATCATCGTCAATCTTTGATGATGATTGAAGACAGTAGTAACAGTAACGGTTCAAATGGCAACATTAATGTGAAAGCCAAGATTATGTCTCATCCTCATTACCCTCGGTTGTTATCAGCTTATCTTAATTGTCAAAAAGTATGCACATTTCTTGAAAACCCTAATTTCACCTTTTTCATGTGTGTTTGTTTGTTTCTTCTTTTGGTAGGTTATTAGTGAAGAGAGAACATTTGTAAGATGAAACCCAGAAGTGGGTTTTTTAGATTTGTGTGTGTGTGTGTGAGTGTGACATAACTCGCAAGTTGTTTTTAGTCATTTCTTCATATGGTATGAAAGTAATATTTCTTGAACATATAAAAAACCCTATTCTTTCCAACTAAAATTTCCAATTTTTTTTGTAAAATCAAGATAATAATGACAGCTGACAGGTTGGATCTTTATGACTAAAAACAGATAGGAGCACCACCTGAGGTGGTTGAACGACTGGAGGAAGCCTGCCGGGCGTCAGTTATGGCTGCGATCTCCGGCCGTTCTGGCTCCGATGGCGGCGGTGGTGGTGGTGGAGGTATGAGTTCCACCATTGTTGGGCAAGATCCAGCTCTTGATCAGTTCATGGAAGCTTACTGTGAGATGCTGATTAAATATGAACAAGAACTCTCAAAACCCTTCAAGGAAGCTATGCATTTTCTCTCAAGGATTAACTCCCAGTTCAGAGCAATTTCTCTCTCTACCTCAGATTTTGGTATAGCATTCAATCTTTCTTCACTTGCATACATGTGTTCTTAGTTTTGTATATTTTACTTATTTTATATGAAATTTTAAGTTAAAAAAGAAGTAATATTGAGTAGAAATGTATATGTTGTTCATAACTATGCTGATATGGAATTTGTGTTATAGTTTAGGGATTCATGCATGTTCATTTTTTACTCTAATAATCATTATGATTTTAGATCAGGGAAACTATTTGAATGTAAGCTTGACTTTCTTTTTGGGCTAATTTGGGCTAATTGTATAAGACAGTTTAAACTAGATTGGTAAGCTAGTTGGTTGGTACATAAAGCTACAGTTTTTTTGTAACATGGGTTTGATAATGATCCTATATTTATTACATCTCTAGGTTATTTATCTATTGTCTATTTATATATTATGTATATAATTTTGGGTACTCGATTGTAAATACGTGACAATGTATTTATACACAACTAATACAATATACCCGGCCAATATGGTACCAAGTGTTTACTCTCAGACGTTATTTTCATTTAAAAAGATGTTGATTTACAACACTATTGCGATGCGACACATTTTTTTAATTAATAAAATTAAATGTCCTTTGTCGGAATTTAGTCCCAATTTTTCTCCTTGTGAGAACAATGAGGGTATTTAAGTTTTGTCACCTCAAATTAGAGTTCTTCTCGGTCGGAAATGGGGCGCATTTTTTCACGTCACAGATTTCTGTTGTAAACTATGGGCTTTTCTTGTAGTGTCTAGGACTATGCATGCATGATCATTAGGGAACAATGTGTGGCTCTAAGTTATTTATCTAGTACCCATTTTTATACAATATATAATGGGCATTTTACAAGTTGTATATGTTAATTATAGATCTTCACATTGATAAATTAAGCTTTATGTTTAATGAATTTTGTAATAAATAATGTGAAATAAGTTAGTTATCTAGTACCCATTTTTATACAATATAGAATAGGCATTTTGCAAGTTGTATATGTTAATTATACATCTTCACATTGTTAAATTAAGCTTTATGTTTAATGAATTTTGTAATAAATAATGTGAAATAAGTTACTTATCTAGTATCCATTTTTATACAATATAGAATAGGCATTTTGCAAGTTGTATATGTTAATTATACATCTTCACATTGTTAACTAAGCTTTGTGTTTAATGAATTTTGTAATAAATAATGTGAAATAAGGTTGCGTTGAGGGAGGCATGGATAGGAATGGATCATCTGAAGAAGAACTTGATGTTGAAATGAATAACAATGGTGTGGTTGATCCACAAGCTGAGGATCAGGAGCTGAAAGGTCAGTTACTTCGCAAGTACAGCGGGTATTTAGGTAGTCTGAAGCAGGAGTTCATGAAGAAGAGAAAGAAAGGGAAGCTACCCAAAGAAGCTCGTCAACACTTGCTCGACTGGTGGACTAGACATTACAAATGGCCATATCCTTCGGTAATATAACTTCACTTACGTGTACTGTTTTTTTTTTTTTTGAACGGCTAAATTTGAATCTCATCTCACATCAACTCTTCTAAAGTGCTAAAAGGTTGCAGTCTGGTTTACAATCTTGATGAGTCTCGAAATCAATTTTAATGAGGATAACTACTTTTACGGTTTTGTTATTTACAGGAAGCGCAGAAGTTGGCGCTAGCTGAATCAACAGGGCTAGATCAGAAGCAGATAAACAACTGGTTCATAAACCAAAGGAAGCGGCACTGGAAGCCATCTGAGGATATGCAGTTCGTGGTGATGGATGCTGCTCATCCTCACTATTTCATGGACAATATCTTCGGAAACCCCCCTTACCCCATGGACGTATCGCTTCTCTAGATATTATAATGCCGATTGAAGATTAATGATATGATTATGTGAAAGTGATGTAAAAAAGCAAGGATGTAATGTCTTGCAAGCTAGTGTGTGCATCTTAACTTAATTACCTATTTTGCTGTGTTAATGGTGGTGATCTATATATGTTCAAGTAATGAATGGCAGAATCAGTTGTAGCTATAGAATCTGTGTGTGTTTTTTCTTTTCTTTTGCTGCTTGTTTGGTTATGTTATGCTGTGGAAAGAATATGTATTTGTTAACTAAGAGACCGATTCAAGATGGTAAATCTCTTAATTGTTATTTGTATAATAGGTTAGACTTCAAAGAACAAGAGATGATAGATACCTGGATACTAAGAAATCTCATTAACATTTCTGATGGTCTTCTAAATAAACTATTACAATGTTTAAATAGAAAATAACCTACGTTTACATGGCATTGAGAAATTAGTGGTATAATTAAACTAATTTTAATGCATGCTTTTGAAATTCAATCTAAAAGTGCAATTGAATGAGTTTCATGTTCACTTCAACAAATATCAATATTTTTTTATCCAAGGTTATGTGAATGTGGGACTAGCCTAATTGGTAGAGGTATAAGCTTCTTAAGTAGAGGTTATGGGTTCAATTAGTGTTTCTAGTGTATAAAAGTAGATTAGCGGGTGTGTTTAAAAAATAATTATCTGGGTTATATTTCTTGATTAAGATATTTATTTTTTTATTTCTAACGACAAATTATATTACTCTTAAACTACCGCAAATATAATAAACTCCCAAAACTCATACTATGTATTGTCTTGTTCAATAAATTTTTATATTTGCGTCAAGAAAGTGAAAACCTAAGAAAAACCCTAAATTTTTCACAAACACATTGCAAATATGAATTTCCACAGAGGTGATTTAATTTAGTATTATTACTATCGCAAAATGTCATGAACATTTTACTTTGAGATTAACCGTAATACCAAAACAACGATAAAACCCATAAAAAGTAAACCCTAATTTTCTTTACATATTTGCATCACAACTAGGCTTGAAGCCAAGCCAAGTCAGGTTGAACTTGAAGCCAAGCCAAGTTAGGTTGAGCTTGAAATATATCGGGCTTGAAACTCAATGAGCCAGCTTAGCTCTGGTCATTTATTTTAACGAACTAAAAAATTAAACTTGAGCTCAGCTCGTAAAAATCTCGAGTTAGCTGATAGCTCGTCGAGCTCGCTCATTTTTTCTAAAAGAATATTTTTTATTTTTATTTTTTATACACTAATATATAAAAAGATAAGAATAACAATTTGATACATATATAATGCAAAATTTATAAAGTAAACAACAATGTAAAACAATCTTAATACATAACCAAGTTTTAATAAGTACTAGTTTATCATTATTTTATTAAAAATGTTAAATAGTGAATAAACCATCTTCACCGTCTTGTGTTTCTTTCACCTTTAGCCTTTTTTTACATCTTCATTCTCCATCTTCTTTCCAAAATAGAGAGAATGAGGATTTGAGATTTGAGAGATTGCTTCATAAAGTCTCAAACAAAAACGTGTTACTGAGATTTAAGATTTATTATTAAAAATACCATAATTTAGTAATTTAATTACATATCTAATAAATTAAAATAATATGATAGCGAGTCACGAGATGAGCTGACCTTGACTCGAGCTCAGCTCATTTGCAAACTGAGCCCTTGGCGTGGTCTTCTTATATTTTTATACTATATTATGATACATATAAGGGGGAAAAAGTTGTCAATTAATTAAAAATTAAGAATTTTAAGGGGGTAAAATAATCTTATAAACTGTAGCTGGCGGGATACTTTTGTGGCAATCAGAAATGGATCGACATGGTTAGAGAAAAGAGAGCTTCATAAGAGAAAATTACCGATAAAAACCATCAGATCTAAGATCAGTTACCTCAATGTAGCTTCGACGCAACCATAGCCGCCGGGATACTTATGTGGCCATCGGAAATGGAGCGACGTGGTTAGAGAAAAAAGAGCTTCAGAAGAGAAAACTACCTATAAAAACCATTAGATCTAAGATTCGTGAGTCGTGACCTCACTGTAGCTTCGACACAGTCACGCAACCATAGTTGGCAAGATATGTAACCGACCATCAGAAACGGAGCAACGTAAGCTTCAGGAGAGAGAATGCCAGAGTCGCCTCATCGTAATGGCAAAGATTTCTCTGATCCATGATGACCATCCCGCAATGACAAAAATCTAAAAATTCACTTGGTGACTTGACAATGTTCCATCAACGACAATAAAAATATTATAAATAAACACTTCAAAATTTGAGATTTTGTTTTTATTTGTTTATTTATTCTTCTTTATGTTTTTATGTTTCATGAAGGCTACTCATAGATAAAAGAAGCGACTATAGTAGTGGTAAGGAACTAAGCAGGGGCGGACCTAAGAAGGCCCCAGGGGTAACGTCCGCTGTCCCTGAACTTTTATCCCGACGTGCAATTTTTATTTTTATTTTAAGTTTTCGGTTTTTCGCGGCCCCTGGAAGAAATTTTATGGTTTTTACCTAAAAATATGATCAAAAACCCCTTGACAATATGATCAGAAGTCCGTTAATTACCTAAAAAAAAAATTCGGGGGCGCTGTCCCCGAACCCCCGTTAGTCCCGATAATTTTTTTTCTAACGCTACCCCTGACTTTTTCTCCTAGATTCGCCCTGGAACTAAGGACGACAGACTCTTACCTCTTACCGAGAGTACCACTGGTTTATGGTTGTTTCTTCGGAGAGCAAGGCCGAAGTACCAACAAACGTATATAATTCAAGGGATTAGCAATGAAAACTTGTAAAAATAAGTTTTATGGTGTGCGAAAATCTAAATATTTGTTTTCTAACCATGAGAACAATTTTTTTTTGGTATTGATGATGATGAAAAAAATATGGACTTAAATGGTAAAAGTAAATGGGCTAAGTATTCACGTTGGGACTTGGAAGTCTCATAGCTTTTGGGCCCGAGTCACCTGTTAGGGCTTAGGGTATTAGGCTGATAAAAAATAAAAACACGTGGCTAATACTTAACACTTAATATATAGCGAGTTTAAGAGCATTTATATTTACAACAACATCTTTATATTTTATCTTATTTTTAAAATTCAAGAAAAATATAAAAAATATCTATTATTGATCATACATCAAGATCTTTATACTTAAACCTTATTCTTAAATTTTAAGAATAAATATAAGGGATTGGTAAATAGGGTGAGGTTTATTGTAGACACTTTCACACGTGAAATAACTCTTTTTCACATGTGAAATTTTCTGAATAATGAGAAAAAAAAAACAGGAAAAAAAAATTAATCACAACCATTAGATCAAGAGATCTGATGGTGAAATAAGATGTCTAACTGTCTACACTTATGAGAGTGTCTACAATGAACTTTTCACTTGGTAAATATACCAATCCATTATACAATATATGAGGTTTTTTAAGGATAAAGAATGTGATGTGGGGTCTTTTTTAAAAGTCTTAAAATTATATGGATAAATATGTTTTATAAGTAAGTTATAAAGATAAAGAAGCTGTTGTGAATGCTTAAAGACGTGAATGCTTAAAGACTATGTGTAGTCATAACCCTGGAGGGGCCCATCATCAAGGGGCTTCATCACTAAATTGTGTGTATTCATAACCCCATAATGTTCCTCTAATTATTAATCAATTATAGTATATTATTTAATAATAACTCATTTCTATAAGTCTAACCAATAAAAAAGAGGCCAATAGAAGAAGAGAATGGGAGGCGCCATGAGAGTAACGCCTGAGAGGTTTTTTTTTATCCATAACGCTCCTAGGGACGGTGTTGGGGATGCTACGGGGCGTGATCACCACTAGTTAGCCTAGTGGCAAAGGTGTATGACCCCTTAAGTGGAGGTCTTAGGTTCAAGTCCCACTTGTAACAAAAATAATAAAAATGGGGGTTACAAGTTGGGCCAGGGGGTTTTCTCACGTGTGGTGAGTTTCCTCCTGATGGGGATTGGAGATGATCGGGTGGGTGGTGTAATATCCCCGTCAGTGATCCAAATTTGCCGTTCAAAAAAAAAACGCCTATTACGAATAGCATAATAAACAACTTGGTAGGGTTATGAGGTCAAACCAAACCAACAATTTAATTATGATTTGGTAAATTTTGATAACCAAAAGTTTCTGTTTTTGGTTAAAAGGGTTCGATTAATTCGGAAAGAAATCGTTCGAATAGTTTGATCGACTGTCATGACTTGTGTAAAACTTATTTCGGTTGTATACCTAGTTCATAATTACATTTAACGAGGTGTCAACCGCGCGTTGCAGCGGTTTACATGCTGTGTCAAAAATGCAGTAATGTAAATTTAACATAGCAAAATCATATTTACTTATGGGATTGTTATCCATTTAACATAGGCTGGATGATATATTTGTTAAACTAAAAATAAAAGCTAGAGCATAGCATACTCTGAATCTACATTTGTATAACAAACATGGGTGTTAGAGAGGCTGATGGATGGGCTCGTGCTGCTGGAGCAGGGGTTTAAGCTGTCACAACAGAGGCAGAGGTACCACTTTGATGTTCTATTCGATTGACTGTGAAACCTGTGTAACCAACTTTTGTATACAACTGCACTTGAAGATGTAATAAAAAAACCATCCCTTTTATCTATTGCAACGCTAAAGGTATAGTGCATGGGTTTGTGTTATCGTCGTTGAAACCAAATCAGCGCAAGAGGAACCAACTAATACCAGTGCGGCATCGTCATAAATGATAGCGTTAACGCTCCCAGTTGAGTCGGTGATAGTGGTAGACAAATGATATGTGTAATTAAGACTTGTTAAAATAAGTATCAGAAATTGTAAAATGTTGTAGGTCTCAAATTGCGTACATGTGCTTGCATGTTGATGATTTCAAGTGGATTGGGCGGGTCCAACAGTTATCACGTTTGTAAAAGGGTTGTTTACAGCTTGCAAAGATACAGAACGTTTTAAACCATGGTTCTCCTGTTGTGAACTCAAAAACAGCAGCATCACAGATGAAGCTATGTCCGTGAAAAGGTTAAAAAACACTAGGTGAAAACAAATCTACAACAACTGTCAATGATATTACAAATATAGTCAGCAAATGTATATGATATTGAAAAGGTAAGTAAATAAATAATCTGTTTTAGAAGTTCTTATTTGAGGGGCAGTACTTGAGTTACACCTAAGGTAAAGAAGAAATGCAATTTTATTTTTTTTTAAACATTTTATGGTGCCTTTGGCACATTTTCTGCAATATTGTGCTGGTCTGGGAATCTGGGATATGCGATGGGTATCGCTGGATGGGAAGAAAGATTATCTCATCGAGGCACAAAAATGGCGTTCGTGCCATTTATGTCACTTGCAACCTCTTATATGATACTTTTATAAGTAGAGATGGGAAGATGAGTGAGTCAAGTGAGTTGGGTAAGGGTTCGAAAGAGGTTCGGCTTTAGATAGGTTTATTTGTAGTACAGATTAGAATTGTTTGTGCTGGATTGATCCACAAACAGTTTTTGTCTATTGTGTTTGTTATGACAAAAAATAGCTGAAGTGTATTTAGAATGAAAAATGTAGTTTAGAGTAAAGGACATTTTTTTTTAGTAATAAGCAACGGTTACTATAACCGAAACAAATTATTGTTATGATGATTGAATCAGGGTGTAGTTAACATTAAAGGCTATTACTATTGGTTAAAAAATTTTGTTTCAAATAATAATAAAAGCAAGCAGAGGATGCTTGTTATATAATATTAGAAATAAATAGTATGTGTAGTTACTTACAACAGCAGTTTGTCGATCGA
>JBCNJP010005502.1:0-14000 GCA_039602395.1 Deinandra increscens subsp. villosa
GACTTAACTTAACTGAACAAACAAACTTATAACTTTAATAAAAATTGAAGACTTTAGTAAGTATCACTCTTGCGCTCCTATTATAACTTTAGTCTTTATCAAACGTATAAGTTTGCATTTATGTTTAAATTTTTTTAAAAATTGGGGTGACCTAAACCGTGTAACATGGAGTTCACTCGTAATTAAATAATGTTAAAAGTGATGGACAGTTAATATATCATGCATCATGGTGAAGTTGATAGTCAGAAAACAAGGGGTACATGCACCAATCAATCTTTATCCTGATTTGCTGAGTGTTATGTGTCTTATGTTTAAAGTTTGATGCAAACCTACGGAGCCGAGGGTCTCCCTCGAAGCAATCTCTCTATTCCAACAGGGTAGAGGTAAGGTTGTTTACATCTTATCCTCTTTAGACACTACCTTAGCTTTGTTATTGATGGAATATACTGAGTATGATGATAATATAGTGATTCGGTAATATTCTAATGGCTCAGTATTTATGAGTCATTCGATCAGGTTCCATTCGTTTCGGTTTACTCATAATTTAAGTGTTTGTATCCCAAATCGAACCGATGTTAGCGTTTATCAAAATATTTAAGCGTTTATCAAAATATTTAAATAGGACGATGTTTTGCTTTTCCTCTTTCTATTTCAATTTTTTCATTGCGGTTCAACCGTTCAACTAATAGCTTTTACTTTTTCACAAATAATAATTATTTATTTCTTATTTTCACAAAGAGTACGACTAAAATTATTATTGAATATCGTTCGTACCATATATACATCACTAGTAAATAATCATACTAATTAATAAGTATTATTTATTTTTAACGTGTGGAAATGAAGAGTTTGACGTGAATCTATAATTCTATATTCTACAAAAGGCACCGCTACAAGATCGAGACACGGTTTTAACGCGACCTCACCATTGATCGCCTGGTAAAAAGGATATCTTCTACTTGCACGTGATGTATAAAGTATATCTTCTCAACTTGAACCCACTGACCTGATCCAAACAAAACCCAAATAAGATAATTAGGGAGTGTTTTCTGAAATCTAATGTAATTGAAATTTTAATATTTTTCTTTTAAAGTTGTGTTACTTTTTTTTTGGAACGGCGATGTTTGGTCACGATGGGTTAGGACATCGCGCACCTATCCTACCTCCGTAGAGGAGGAGATGTAAAGTTGTGTTACTTGGATTATGGACAAATATAAATTAAAATGAATTCTTTTAAATAATGAAATTTGACATAATCTAACTTTCCTTCTTTAAAATAAATGATATATAAGGAATGTTGAAATAGTATTATATTCTATTGATTAAAGGATTACATTGTATTTCAAATTCCTACGTTACCCAACTAAGCACAATTTAAAAAAAAAACTTTAAAATTCCAATTCCATTACAATCCACGAGCCAAAAGTCGCCTTAGGGGGATGGTATGAGGGCGGTTCCAAGCCCACGGCTTCAAGGGAGCCGCCAGGCTTCTCCTGGCAACCATACCGCCTCAAGCGGTTCCAAGCCTCCGGCTCCGTTTTTGTGGTTTGCGTGGTTTTGTAAAACCGCCGAGAGCCGCTAGAAACTAGCCGTTTTTTCGACCTTTCACTTTTTTTTTTCTATATACACACCCAAATATTTTATTTAACCCATTCATTTATACAACCCACACTAAACCAATTTCTTTTTATCTCTTTCTCTCTACAAATTTCTCTCTACAAAATGAGCCTTTACGACGAAAAAGATTTCTTTCCACCACCCGAGATTGGGACATTGTCAAGCAGCTCCGATGACTCGTACGAGGACGCGATCAATTACCTCAAACTATGTATTAACGTCATCGAACAAGAAGAGGTTTTCGCTCCTAAACGGAGGAGACGTATTTTCCGTGATCGTGTAAACGGTCACCAACGATTGGTGGAGCTTTATTTCGTCGAAACTCCCCGTTACCACGAGGGAATTTTTAAAGATCGATTTCGTATGTCCAAACGGTTGTTTTTGAAGATTGTTGACAACATCACTAACAGCCATCCGTGGTTCACACCCCGTTTGGACGCGACGAACAGGGAAAGTTTCACCCCTTTACAAAAGTGCACGGTGGCTATTCGTCAACTCGCATACGGTAAAGTTCCTGATGAATATGATGAATCTTTAGATTTTTCTGAAAGAACTGCACGTGAATCCCTACACTATTTTTGTGCTGCCATAATTAAGCTTTATGTCACACCCCAACCGACGGCGGAATATGTCGGGGCGAGACTGTGACAACTGTAACCTCCCAAGTTAGCTCCGTTAAGTTTTTCCGTTAAATCCATCATCTCCGTTAACCATGTTATAAACCGTAACTAATGCGTGTCTAGACCGAATACGTCCATGACCTTTGGTTGATCACCGAACCCATCCATATGTGCTATGTGTTTACTTACTTGCTACCATTACGTGAAGTTATATGCAACGTGTTTGTTTGATTTAGGGTGTAATTGTGTGATTATCGAGAAATTGTGCTTGTCTTACTTAGAACAAAAATTGACCTTTTGGGTAGCCAGCGAAACTACCAGGCGAAACTACAGTTTCGCCCGGTAGCTAAGACATTTGGGCTACGGGACCAGTTTCGCGTGGCTAGCGAAACTGCCAGCGAAACTACCAGCGACACTGCCAGCGAAACTAGCACCTGATATATAGAAAACCCAAGCCAACCTTCTCATTTTTACTCACTCCTCACAATCACACACACTTCTGCACTCTCCCTCTCTCGAGATCTCCGGCCAGGAAGGAAGTAGCTCGAACCACAGAGATTCCAGCCCCAAAACTCCATCCATTTAAGCATTTGAGATCAACCGTGAGTCACATAAACCTCCTTTATGCATTTCTTGTATGCTTAACTAAAATGTATGCTTAAAATCCACATGCAATGACTTCTGCTACTGCTATGATGCTTAGGGATGCTAGACATAACATAAATTCTGTATCTTGACATGTCAGTATGAAGATCCATGCTAGATTAGGCTACTTATGTGAAAATGCATTCTTGGTAAATTGATGACTAGAAACCATGCTTTAGGTGTTAAAATTGCCCTCATGATGTTGGTAAACGTTTAGGTATGCTAGATATCGAATTGCATGTGATACACAAGCTGTTAGAAAGGTTTTTAGTCAAATTTACGGGTTTTTCTAGCGACTAGCGAAACTGTGCCTTCATCAGGCGAAATTATGTAGCGAAATTATGTATATCTCCTTCTAGCGAAACTATGTAGCGAAACTATAGTGTCGCCGGATAAACCAACCAGACCTGCTCGAACGAAACTACCGAGCGAAATACCCTGAACGAAAGTTCAAACCAGTTTCGGGCGAAACTAGGCTAGCGAAACTGTGCCAACGGTTTCGAGCGAAACTAGCCTAGCGAAACTGTGCCATCGGGTGTTGCCTAGCGAAAGTGCTGCCCGTGTACACAGCGAAACTGCCTAGCGAAACTGCTAGCGAAACTATGACCAGAATCTAAACTTGTGCAATTTGTTTAAATGCCTTGCCATGACTTACACAATTATGCTATGATGAACATGTCTGATTTCTGTATTAAGTGAACCCCTGTTTATGATCAACCATCGGTATCGTGTGTCGTTATGTCGTGTCGTGTTTTCCACGTGCTAATAGTTTTTAAACGCAACCTTGCGCCTAAGACCTTAATGTGATTATTAGGTCCTCATTAACAACCATAACCGGATTAATTGAAGCTTAAGCCGAGCAAACCTAAGGTGAGTCTCACTTACTGTTTTAGTTGCATCCGGTAAGGGATGGCAACACACGGTAAAGGTATTTCTTTACTTGAGTATTTATCCCACTATATCACATGTTCACTGAATTGCTTTATAAACAAAAGTCCTTACTTATCGGGCCATTAGTATTGAATAGCGAGGTAATGTTGAGTAGATCTACTGGGGGATTGACACCCCCGCTCAGCGGTGCACAGGATGCACCCTCCCGACTGGCGGTCGGACTGAGACCAATATTAGCCTAGGAATACCGTGATCGGGAAAGACACGGGGAAGGCAAATTACATAGGTGAATACCTATCAAATACCATGTCAACTTTGGTTGCGAACGTTCAGGGGAGCATAAGCATAGGCTAGCTACCTAATGATACGGATAATACTTACATTCTAAATTACGAATTTATTGCTTTACGATTCGTATGCATTGTGGTCTACATGGTGTAGTGTAGACTAATTAGTGAACTCACCAGCCTTTTAGCTGACACTTGATCGTTGTTTACTTTTCAGGTCGTTAGAAGGATTCTTGGATGGCACGAGTGGCGGCAGTACTCTTTATCACAAATCTTTTGGGAAATTCAAGATTTTAAACTTTATGAACATGTGTTTTGTGTATCAAACTTGTAATCGCTTTAAGGCTTCCGCTGTACTTCTAAACTAACTTATGTATCTGCTAAACAAACTTTCCTTTACTTTAATTTTAAAGTCCCTTATCTTTTGTTTATTTACCGTTATGGTTTGGTTGTAACTAAAGTCTTGGATCCTGGTCTGGCTCACACCCCACACGGTTATACTCCGTTAGTGGAATTTGGGGGTGTGACAGATTGGTATCAGAGCCATTGGTTACAGCGAACCAGAACATTTTTAAAAGATAAAGATTTCTGAACTGTAACTGTTTTTGAAAAGATTTTGTTACAACCCATTCCTCAAGAGTACTGCCCTGCGTGCCGAAGATGATTCTCATTCAGAATCCTTGCCTAATGTATAGCCCTAGCAAATTTAAATGTGTCGTTCATGTAAATAAATGTTTTATGAGATTTGTTTTAACGGAACTTAACAACTTATTAGTATTGGATATACTAACCTTTGGAGGTTTTGCATCGATTTGCTAGAAAATCATGCCTCCGCGAAGAGCACCAGAAACCAACCCGGGAACCTTTACTGCTGCTCAAGTTCAGAACATGATCAACCAAGGCGTTGCTGCAGCCTTGGCAGCCGCTCAGCTCCAGTTTCAAGGACAACATCAGCATCAGCATCAGTGCACTTTCAAGATGTTTATGGATTGTAAGCCCCTGGTGTTTAAGGGCTATGAAGGAGCTGTGGGCCTGTTGCGATGGCTCGAAAAGTCGGAAAAGGTTTTTGTCATGTGTAACTGCCCGGTGGGGGATCGGGTGAAGTATGCTACAGGTACACTTGAGGATTCCGCACTGACATGGTGGAATGCTCAGATTCAAATGCTGGGAATTGATGCTGCTAATGCCATGACATGGCAAGAATTCAAAGATGCGATCATGGAAGAGTATTGCCCCCGCGATCAGGTTAAGAGGTTGGAACTCGAGTTTGTAAATTCCAAGATGGTAGGCTCCGAGGTGGAGGAGTACACTGATAGATATCACGAGTATTCAATTCTGTGTCCTTCAATGGTCGATGCTGATTATAAAAAGATAGAGAGGTATGTGGATGGATTGGCTCCACAAATTCAGGGAATGGTAACCGCCTCAAACCCCCTTAATGTGCGGCAAGCAATCAGGTTAGCACACAAGTTGACAGACCAAGCAGTGGCTCAAGGCACCTTGCCACCAAAGAAATCTCCCAAGACTGCTCTTGATGGGAAGAGAAAGAGTGAAGAGGAACCAAGTAACAACAATGCCGGTAATAACCTTGGAAAGTTTTCTGGCTCCCAGAACCAGAACAAGAGGTTCGATAACTCTAAAGGTGGTTTCAACAACAGTGGAGGCGGTAGTCAAAACCGCCAAGGCAGTAGTGGTCAGGGTTCAAACAGGTACAGGGGAAAGGCACCCTACTGCAACAGGTGCAGCATACATCACATAGGTGATTGCAACCAACCTCCCTGTGAGCGATGTGGTAAAATGGGGCATATGGCCAAGAATTGTCGGAGTGAACTACCGAATCGATCAAGGCAAAACAATGATGGTCCGAGGGGATGTTTTGAATGTGGTAAACCGGGCCATGTGAAAAAGGATTGCCCCCAACTCAGGAGAACTGGAAACAACAACCACCACGACAACAACAACAATAACAACAACAATGGCGGTGGTGGTGGTGGAAACGGGGGAAACGGCGCTAGAGGACGAGCGTTCGTCATGGGTTCAGGAGACGCAAAGAATGATGCCAACGTGATAACCGGTAAGTTTCTTCTCAATAACTACTTTGCAAATGTGCTCTTTGATTCCGGTGCTGAGAAAAGTTTCATTTCAACTAAGTTTTGTAAGTTGATAAAGGCCAATTCGAAACCTTTAGAAGCTAGGTACACTGTTGAATTAGCTAATGGTAAGCTTATTGATGCAACACATTTAGTCAAGGATTGTACCCTAGAGCTCTCTGGCCATAAGTTCAGCATAGATTTGATGCCCTTCACCATTGGTAGTTTCGACATAATAGTTGGCATGGATTGGCTATCCGCGCATCAGGCCGAACTCGTCTGCCGAGAGAAGATCATACGTATACCCACTGCAAACGGAGACGTGCTCTCGATTCAGGGTGAGAAGGGAGGCACTGTCTCCGGAATAATATCGTACCTCAAGGCCCAGAAATATCTACGGAAGGGACACGTAGCCATTCTAGCAACGGTTACGGATCAAAGCCTAACGGAAAAGAGAATCGAAGATTTCCCGATAGTTCGCGATTACCCCGATGTATTCCCAGAGGAATTACTAGGTTTACCTCCGAATCGACAAGTCGAGTTTGGGATCGACCTTGTCCCTGGTGCAGCTCCAGTTGCCCGAGCTCCTTATCGTCTGGCGGTAAATGAACTACATGAGTTGTCTACCCAACTGCAGGAATTATTGGATAAAGGTTTTATTAGACCTAGTTCGTCACCATGGGGTGCGCCTGTGTTATTTGTCAAGAAGAAGGATGGAACGTTCAGAATGTGTATAGATTATCGCGAGCTCAACAAAGTTACTATTAAGAATCGGTACCCTCTCCCTCGCATCGACGACCTCTTCGATCAACTGCAAGGATCCAGCTACTACTCAAAAATCGACTTAAGGTCCGGATATCATCAACTCAGGGTCCGTGAGGAGGATATTTCAAAGACTGCTTTCAGAACGCGCTACGGTCACTACGAGTTCCTGGTTATGCCTTTCGGCTTAACAAACGCGCCAGCGGTGTTCATGGACCTCATGAACCGCGTATGCAAGCCCTACCTGGACCAGTTTGTTATTGTTTTCATCGACGACATCCTCATTTACTCAAGGACGAAAGAGGAACATGAGGAGCATCTACGGTTGATTTTAGAGTTATTAAGGAAGGAGCAACTCTATGCCAAATTCTCAAAATGCGACTTCTGGATTCGGGAAGTTCAGTTTCTGGGTCACATCGTCAATGAGCAGGGTATTCATGTTGATCCAGCCAAAGTTGAGGCAATCAAGAGTTGGTCTACGCCACGAGCACCGACAGAAATTCGACAATTTCTAGGGTTGGCGGGTTACTACCGTCGTTTTATTAAAGGGTTTTCTCAGATCGCTCAACCGTTAACCGCTCTCACGCATAAAGGCGTTCAGTACCGATGGGGCGACAAGGAAGAAGCAGCGTTTCAAACTTTGAAAGAAAAACTTTGTACCGCGCCCGTACTATCTCTACCTGAAGGTGTCGACGACTTCGAAGTCTACTGTGATGCTTCAATCCAAGGACTTGGATGTGTTTTAATGCAAAGAGGCAAAGTCATCGCTTATGGGTCAAGGCAACTAAAGTCGACCGAAAAGAATTATACGACTCATGATCTGGAGTTAGGAGCTGTTGTATTCGCCTTGAAATTTTGGAGACACTACCTATACGGTACCAAGTGCACTATATTCACTGACCATAAAAGCCTCCAGCACATAATGGGACAGAAAGATCTCAACATGAGACAGCGTAGGTGGATCGAGGTGCTCAATGACTACGACTTGGCGATAAAGTATCATCCAGGGAAGGCCAATGTGGTGGCCGATGCTCTGAGCAGAAAGGAACACGTAAAACCTAGAAGGGTACGAGCTTTACAACTTACGATTCATGCAGGATTACCGGATAGAATCCGAGATGCTCAGAAAGAGGCCCTGAAAGAGGAAAATTTCGAGTCAGAATCCTTACATGGCATAGATGGAACTTCGGAGGTTAAGTCGGATGGAATCCGTTACTATAAAGATCGAATTTGGGTACCTCTACACGGAAACCTTCGAGAGCTAGTGATGGACGAGGCTCACAAGTCTCGATACTCGGTCCATCCTGGTTCGGACAAAATGTACCAAGACTTAAAAGAACTCTACTGGTGGCCTAAGATGAAGGCGGAAATTGCTGCATATGTCAGTAAGTGTTTGACATGTTCAAAGGTCAAAGCAGAACACCGTAGGCCTCCAGGATTGTTGCAACAACCGACAATTCCCGAATGGAAATGGGAAGAAATCTCGATGGACTTCATCACGGGATTGCCCCGTACTCCTCGTGGAAACGACATGATTTGGGTGATCGTGAATCGATTAACCAAATCCGCCCACTTTATGGCCCTCAAGGAAAAAGACAAAACTGATAAGTTGGCACAAATCTACATTGACGAGATCGTCAAGCTTCATGGAGTACCTTTATCAATTATCTCCGATCGAGACCCCAGATTCGCTTCACACTTTTGGAGATCTTTGCAATCAGCCTTAGGCACTCGTTTAGATATGAGTACCGCATACCATCCTCAGACTAAACCAATTTCTTTTTATCTCTTTCTCTCTACAAATTTCTCTCTACAAAATGAGCCTTTACGACGAAAAAGATTTCTTTCCACCACCCGAGATTGGGACATTGTCAAGCAGCTCCGATGACTCGTACGAGGACGCGATCAATTACCTCAAACTATGTATTAACGTCATCGAACAAGAAGAGGTTTTCGCTCCTAAACGGAGGAGACGTATTTTCCGTGATCGTGTAAACGGTCACCAACGATTGGTGGAGCTTTATTTCGTCGAAACTCCCCGTTACCACGAGGGAATTTTTAAAGATCGATTTCGTATGTCCAAACGGTTGTTTTTGAAGATTGTTGACAACATCACTAACAGCCATCCGTGGTTCACACCCCGTTTGGACGCGACGAACAGGGAAAGTTTCACCCCTTTACAAAAGTGCACGGTGGCTATTCGTCAACTCGCATACGGTAAAGTTCCTGATGAATATGATGAATCTTTAGATTTTTCTGAAAGAACTGCACGTGAATCCCTACACTATTTTTGTGCTGCCATAATTAAGCTTTATGTCACACCCCAACCGACGGCGGAATATGTCGGGGCGAGACTGTGACAACTGTAACCTCCCAAGTTAGCTCCGTTAAGTTTTTTCGTTAAATCCATCATCTCCGTTAACCATGTTATAAACCGTAACTAATGCGTGTCTAGACCGAATACGTCCATGACCTTTGGTTGATCACCGAACCCGTCCATATGTGCTATGTGTTTACTTACTTGCTACCATTACGTGAAGTTATATGCAACGTGTTTGTTTGATTTAGGGTGTAATTGTGTGATTATCGAGAAATTGTGCTTGTCTTACTTAGAACAAAAATTGACCTTTTGGGTAGCCAGCGAAACTACCAGGCGAAACTACAGTTTCGCCCGGTAGCTAAGACATTTGGGCTACGGGACCAGTTTCGCGTGGCTAGCGAAACTGCCAGCGAAACTACCAGCGACACTGCCAGCGAAACTAGCACCTGATATATAGAAAACCCAAGCCAACCTTCTCATTTTTACTCACTCCTCACAATCACACACACTTCTGCACTCTCCCTCTCTCGAGATCTCCGGCCAGGAAGGAAGTAGCTCGAACCACAGAGATTCCAGCGCCAAAACTCCATCCATTTAAGCATTTGAGATCAACCGTGAGTCACATAAACCTCCTTTATGCATTTCTTGTATGCTTAACTAAAATGTATGCTTAAAATCCACATGCAATGACTTCTGCTACTGCTATGATGCTTAGGGATGCTAGACATAACATAAATTCTGTATCTTGACATGTCAGTATGAAGATCCATGCTAGATTAGGCTACTTATGTGAAAATGCATTCTTGGTAAATTGATGACTAGAAACCATGCTTTAGGTGTTAAAATTGCCCTCATGATGTTGGTAAACGTTTAGGTATGCTAGATATCGAATTGCATGTGATACACAAGCTGTTAGAAAGGTTTTTAGTCAAATTTACGGGTTTTTCTAGCGACTAGCGAAACTGTGCCTTCATCAGGCGAAATTATGTAGCGAAATTATGTATATCTCCTTCTAGCGAAACTATGTAGCGAAACTATAGTGTCGCCGGATAAACCAACCAGACCTGCTCGAACGAAACTACCGAGCGAAATACCCTGAACGAAAGTTCAAACCAGTTTCGGGCGAAACTAGGCTAGCGAAACTGTGCCAACAGTTTCGAGCGAAACTAGCCTAGCGAAACTGTGTCATCGGGTGTTGCCTAGCGAAAGTGCTGCCCGTGTACACAGCGAAACTGCCTAGCGAAACTGCTAGCGAAACTATGACCAGAATCTAAACTTGTGCAATTTGTTTAAATGCCTTGCCATGACTTACACAATTATGCTATGATGAACATGTCTGATTTCTGTATTAAGTGAACCCCTGTTTATGATCAACCATCGGTATCGTGTGTCGTTATGTCGTGTCGTGTTTTCCACGTGCTAATAGTTTTTAAACACAACCTTGCGCCTAAGACCTTAATGTGATTATTAGGTCCTCATTAACAACCATAACCGGATTAATTGAAGCTTAAGCCGAGCAAACCTAAGGTGAGTCTCACTTACTGTTTTAGTTGCATCCGGTAAGGGATGGCAACACACGGTAAAGGTATTTCTTTACTTGAGTATTTATCCCACTATATCACATGTTCACTGAATTGCTTTATAAACAAAAGTCCTTACTTATCGGGCCATTAGTATTGAATAACGAGGTAATGTTGAGTAGATCTACTGGGGATTGACACCCCCGCTCAGCGGTGCACAGGATGCACCCTCCCGACTGGCGGTCGGACTGAGACCAATATTAGCCTAGGAATACCGTGATCGGGAAAGACACGGGGAAGGCAAATTACATAGGTGAATACCTATCAAATACCATGTCAGCTTTGGTTGCGAACGTTCAGGGGAGCATAAGCATAGGCTAGCTACCTAATGATACGGATAATACTTACATTCTAAATTACGAATTTATTGCTTTACGATTCGTATGCATTGTGGTCTACATGGTGTAGTGTAGACTAATTAGTGAACTCACCAGCCTTTTAGCTGACACTTGATCGTTGTTTACTTTTCAGGTCGTTAGAAGGATTCTTGGATGGCACGAGTGGCGGCAGTACTCTTTATCACAAATCTTTTGGGAAATTCAAGATTTTAAACTTTATGAACATGTGTTTTGTGTATCAAACTTGTAATCGCTTTAAGGCTTCCGCTGTACTTCTAAACTAACTTATGTATCTGCTAAACAAACTTTCCTTTACTTTAATTTTAAAGTCCCTTATCTTTTGTTTATTTACCGTTATGGCTTGGTTGTAACTAAAGTCTTGGATCCTGGTCTGGCTCACACCCCACACGGTTATACTCCGTTAGTGGAATTTGGGGGTGTGACAGAGACGACTGTCCAGATGCACATGACAACTAGTAATAGTTACCAAATACTTAAACATGCCACTTTTATATATATACAAAGATCCGTACAACAATAAATATAAACATGAAAGCATTGATTAATGTCTTTATCTAGGTCCGCAATCCTATCGTGATCAGTCAAATAATCCATGTAGTCGTCCTGCAACATGTATAAAATAGAGAGTGTCAACTACAAAAGTAGTTGGTGAGTACACATAGAATTTTATATATATATCTAGATAAAAAGCCAGCGGTTAATGAAATTAAGTACTTAGTCATAAGGACCATATGAAGAATATAAAATAACTAATCATTCATAGATATAGATGTTGTGTAACCAACCCTAGACTATAAGGAAGCAATCACCTATTTGAAGACAAGATTACGTCTCAATATCCTAGGTGGGTTGTCAACCAATAGATATTCATCTATCATTGTTCCACGGCGAAATGGTTAATGGTACACAAAAGATTTTAGATATGATATAGATAATTAAAATAACTAATCATTCATAGATATAGATGTTGTGTAACCAACCCTAGACTATAGGAAGCAATCACCTATTTGAAGACAAGATTACGTCTCAATATCCTAGGTGGGTTGTCAACCAATAGATATTCATCTATCATTGTTCCACGGCGAAATGGTTAATGGTACACAAAAGATTTTAGATATGATATAGATTTGATTCACGATTTATAGATATGATTCACGATTTCCACATACCAAATATTTAATATAGATGCACATAATAAAGAATACACACTTAACATCATAGAATCGTATTGAGTTCGAATAAGGAATAAAGATTTAAGATTTTGATATAGGATATACATGTTGCACCCCAAAATGAGAAAGAAAAAGTGGTTATTAATACTCACTACTCAAGTCATCACTTGAAGGAATTACCCTTCTAATAATAACAAGAGTTTATATCGCATAACATCCCACAGTAATAAAAAGGGGTATGAGTACTCACCTGATTGATGAGTATAGAGCGTGCAAAAGACCACAAGAGCGATGAAAATCTCTGGGATTAACCTAACGATAAGAGTGATCGTAATAAATACAGGAGGATGCCATGATTCTATGTTTTTGGTAATTAATTATGTTAGTTAAAATAAAATATATATGTATTGTCTTATTAGTTTTTCTTGAAAGAAAAGTATATATATATGTGTATATTTTCAAATATATAATAATATATTTATATACATATATATATATATATATTTCATAAGTTTTCTAAAAGTTCATAAAAATGTTCCCATTATTTTATGTAAAGTTGCAAAAACACTTATATTTATAATTAAACTTCATAAAATACAAAGTTTTTATATTTTAGTAAAAATTTTATCATTATCGTTACTTTCATGCACATATATCATCATACATACATGTATATGCACATAAGACATGCATACCCACATATATATATATATATATACTCACGAATGCATGCATGTATATATATATATATATACATTTCGACACATACATATGCATCTTTTTTATCATTTCTTCATCATTTTACAAAATCTTCAACCATAATCAAGATTTAACTTCAAAATATTAAGAATTCTTGTGGGGTTTTTAGAATAACATCATGTGTTCATCAAATCAATATTACCCATTGATCTAACCCCATGTATGTAAATCAATCTATTTGTTTTAAGGATTCAAGCTCTTTATCTTGTAAGAATCATTATCATTTAAGCTTTGGAGGATCAAAGTTCAAGTTCAAGCTTCCAAATTCTAGAGAGAGAGTAGAGAGAGAAAGCTTCATACTTGAAGATTTTAGGAAGGGAAATGGATGGCAACACTCCTAGTCTTGAATCCTTGGAGCTTGATCTTCTTTGACCCTTAACCTTTGGATGAATGCAAGATCTTGAGCCTGGTGGTGGGTTTCGAAATTTTAGAGAGAGAGAGGAAGGGTTACGGTGAAGGAAGGGGGGGAAGAAGAGAGAGAGTGGTGTGTGTGTGTATGTGTGTGTGTGTAGGTTTGTGTATATATATATATATATAGAAATGGACAAATGGCACACATCATGACAAGTGTCCACTAGGTGTCACACACACACCTCTTAACTTGCCATGTGTAATGATGCATATATATATATATATATATTTATTGTAGTAATAGGTGATTAACTAGTATAATACTGACATATAGCGGTATAACTGGTAAATTTTCTGTCACGAAACGTAAAAGTAATTATATGAAAATTACTAGAATTAAATTACGCTCGAAATGGTATAACCCAAAATAATTTTCGTCATACTTGATTTAGCAGTTATTTTTATGAGTACACTATAATTTTGACGGATACCGGGTTGATCATAACTTGATTTGTCACCAACGTTTGTTAACGAAATATTTTTCATA
>JBCNJP010005504.1:0-10000 GCA_039602395.1 Deinandra increscens subsp. villosa
ATTTAAACAACCCGATATTTATTGATTTATTATACCTTATTGTCAAATACAACTAAAAATATATCTTATTCTTATTATTATATAACAATCTCAATATATATTTGTATTGAATTTAAACTTAATTATGATGACTTTTAACCGATATTAATCTTTTGACTCGGTTGATATAAAACATAAACCAAATCGACTCGATCATAAGAAAATGGATCAGAATTATCACATCCACAAAACATATATAAACATATGCAAAAACTAAGATAAGTCAAGATATATAAACTCACCTAAAGGATGTTAGGACAATCCATGTAATAGTGAAACGTTTTTAAAGAAAATATAAGTGATCAGACGATGAAAACAGACGGAAGATAGAATTCCGTCTTACCCTGTCATAGAATTTTGTGATCTCATTATACAAAATTATGTTGAAGACTTCACACACTGTAGTCAGACAACGGTCTTCATAGAGAACTTCAAAGGAGGTTTGAAGTTCACCAAAGACAGACAAATCTCTCCTGATGACATGGAATGAAGATATATGCATATAAGGGGAAAGTTTAAATGGACAGGTTCATTATTGGGAGAGCCGAGTTTCACTTTGTTCTTTGGAGTTGGTAGTGTGCATTTAATCTCTATTTTTTTTGTACTTTCTCTTCATTCCATGAAATCATTTATTGTCACTTCAAGTGATGTCTTTCTTGCCTTCACATCTTCTCCGGGTGTTTCTTCATCCAATTTTCTGTGCAAAATAGCATATACCTGAGAGTTACTATTGAGTATTTATGTTTTTCTGAGTATCTCCATAATAACTCTCTCTTTGTATAATCTTTGAAGCAGATTCTGTTGATTGGTGTCTAATGCATTCATCTTGACCCATTTTCCTCGAGGATGGACTCATTAGGGGCTATGATGTTAACTTTGTCTTTGAAAGCTACCACTCCTAATTCGAAATCTTTTCTAACCATTCTCTTAAAAAGTCTTCTTTCCTAACTTGTTTGAGCCTGTAGATAAATCTTCTGTATGTTATGGAGTGCTTAGCTAATTTGAGAAATATCTGAGAAGGGAAAAGATGTTTTTTGCACTTAGCTCTTCTAGCTGATTATCATGGAATTTGATAAACACATTTGGGTTGCTAACTCTTAATATCACGTTTCCGTTCCACTTGCGAATGATCCATCTTGGTTTTTCTTTGAATAATATCTTCAATTCAGCATATTTTGATGGTTGAGTACATCGGTGATCCACCTGTGAAGTTGACGTCAATTATCTCTAGATAGAGTCTTTTGGACATAGGGCTTATGATAGGCATTTCATCATTTTCTATGAAGTACATGTGGGAATATGACATTCTTTCATAGAAAATTTGTCCTGGCCTCTGGTCTTTCTGCATGGAATCATCTTCAAACAAAGTTGTAGACATAATTGAAGCATTCGTTGATGAAGATCAAGGAGCCCTATAACTAAATGGCATTAATTCTGCTATATTTATTTACTAGCAGCACAGTTCCCCGGGGTTCGTACCTTAAGGGGCGATCACCTGAGAGAGTAGTGATACTAGATTTGGGGCTGAGAGGCGGTGTAGTTGCCTGCTAGCAAATAATCTCACAGGAATGGTATAAATTACAAATTGATAGGCCCCCTAATGATATTATCTTCGACCAAGTTTACCAAGACACACATTTTTATTAGTATTAATATTACTAAGTATATTTCATATATATTTATTACTAACTCTTTACTTGAAGAATGGTCATGTTAGCGTCAGCAACGATAAAGTACCAAGAGCCCTCCTTTTCCTTTGTGTCTTTGAACGATCCTGATTCAGCTTACCTCTACTATACTGCTCCACGATTGGTGCACTTACCCGTGAATGTGGTGAAATAATAGTTGTGTAAGTAAATCGTGTTTTATAAATTTAAAAGCTTATCGCTAAAAAGATGTCACTAACAATACAATATTTCTTATACACCGCAGCCACACCAAGCTTTCGGGAACGGAGGCGTGTGACGTCATGAGTCATAGTCGTGGATGTGTTGAACGACCTCTAATCTATTACATTGAAAGCATTTCAATTGAAAATTAAACAAGTCAATTTAGTTGCAGCGGAAAATATGATGGCATGAAATTGTCTTACATTTCCAAATGATAAAATAGTTAAGTCTTGAAATTGTTTCGACCAAGGATAAATAAATACAAGAAAAGAGTTTCATAAGTTATTTCATGATGATGAATGAGACTATGAATCCAAGATGCAGACCCTAAGGTTTGACGTCCCATTTGCATACGGCTTGGCTTAGTTACCTGAGAAATACACGAGTTTAGAAGGTCAACATAATGTTGGTGAGTTCACAATCTACAAATAAATTTGTAAACAGTTTATGACATACAAGATATTACAATAAATGGACTAATGTAAGTCAATTTTACACAGTTTGATGAAAGACTTGTGCAAGTCAAGTTTTGCACGGATTAAGGCATACATGACATTAATTCCAGGTTACCGTGTAGTAATGATCTCACTTGAACCTTAAATTCGAACACTAACAGTTTTACCCACTCATGGTACCTTTCTTAAGGATACTGAATGGAATAGAATAACTAGCATGTACTTATCGAATAAAAACATGGAGTCGGGATTGGAGCAAGCAATCATAAGCAGGGTTGTCAACCCAAATAGATCTATTCACTAGCTATCATTTCGTATCAGAATCAAACAAATTTAACTAATAGTGGGATTTTGTGACAAACATTATTTAACAAATTGTACTATAGGTTAGGACTAATCATATTTTCGTTCAGTTAACCACAATATCAAGTAAAAGGTTTGTTTGTTTCATGATTTCTTGTAACACCCCAAAATTTCATAACTTAAATTATATACGTGTGCTATACGTATTAAGTAGCTAAAACATATATTGATATGGTTTATGGATTGATAAACGGGTAAAGGGAAGTGAATTACAAATGTTATACGTGTTTATGTTATAGATACATATGATATATGTGCTAGATAGCCAAACATGATGAAACGTATGAAAAATGCATTTTTACCCATTAACGGATAATATATTGATAAGAGATAAGATTATGTGACTAAAACACGTATTGATAGATGAAAGGAAATACATACATGTTTTATAAGAAGGATAATTGATATACATGATATCAAAATGAAATACGTATTTAGAAGTTGATATGATAGGTATAACTGATAACCGGAGAAAAATACCTTTACGCGATTTCATTTTATTAGATATACGTGTAAATATATACACACACACATATATATATATATATATTCTAATAGCTAAAATGCATGTGAAAAAATTATTTGATGAATATATACGTGGAAATACGTGTTAAAATAGTTAAACATGTGAAAATAAATAAGAACGTATCTTTACCTTAAAAGAACGGTTAAAAATGAATAAATACATAACGTATACAAGTATTATACGTATTTATATGTATTTATACGTATTTATATGAATCCGAGGCTTAGAAGTTATTATAAATGTGTCCTAAAGTGAATCGAAACATGAAATAATAAGTATGAGAAGTAGAAGGGCTAAAACGTAAATTGATGAAAAATATGTATATTTAAATATAAGAAAGTATATAAACCTTATCAAAGGTATCCCGAGCCCTAAAAATATTAGAATTATGTCCCATAATGTTTTGGTACATAAAATGAAAAAGGGATAAAAGTATGAGGGGCTAAAGTGCAAAGTTGTGAAATATATATATATATATATATATATATATATATATATATATAAAGAAATATATATATATATACGTATGTATACGTATATCATTGAGCATTTTCCGAGCCTTAGAAACTTTTATAAATATGCCCCATAATGTTTTAAAGCCTAAAATAATAGTTTGGTAGAAATTTAGGGGCTAAATTGTAAATATAAAGTTGAGGGACTGAAACTGTCGTTCTGTGATAGTTGCGTCGTGGCCCGCGAAGGGGCTGTCGCGATACGCGACAGGTTAGCGACCAGAAACGCCCACGAACTCAACTTGCAGCGCAAGTTCGACCTCCACGCGTCATTTCTCGACGATTACTCACCATGTCCACGTGCGGAATCCTCCTGTGACCTCGATGGCTATAAAAGGGGGCTGGATTCATTCGATTATAGGCGCCAATTTACGAGATTTATCTCCAAAATCCCTAAACCACGTCCACGATCTTCTTCTGAAAAATTCGTGCAATTCGCTTGGAGTTAGAAGCTGATTTCTAGCAGTCCACCATTTCTTGGTATGCTCTACAAAAGCTCTCTATCAATTTTGAATTAAAACTGTTGCTATGATCGAGTTCTAAAAATGGATTAAAACTAGGGTTCTTGAGCGTAAATCATCAAATTCGATCAATCGGGCGGGAGTTAGGCTCTAAAACTATGCAGATATTATTAAAATAATGTTTTCTAAGAAAGCCTAAGTTAATTTTATGTTCGGGAAATATTTTATATTTAAATAAAAATTAAGTTGAAATTAGGGTTTTCAAACAAAGGTTTTGCTAAAATAACTAATCGAGACTATATTAGGGCTTGGTGTTTTGAGGAATGTGATAAAATGATATTATAAACAAAAGCCCTAAGTTTATTTCATTTTATAAAAGGTTTTGATATTTATTAAATAAATATATGAAATTAGGGTTTTCTAGACGTTGTTCGGCCCAATTTAAGTAAACGGTTTTGAATTAAGCTTTGATATTTTAAAGCATATTATAAAATGTTATAATAGATAATACCCTAAGTTGGTTTTGAAGAAAAATGAGTTTTGGTCAAGAAATGAGAAAAACAAGAAATTAGGGTTTTCTAAATAAGAATATTTAATATAAAATAATCCAAAGGGGTATGGGGACTTGATTTTTGGTATAATACCATGTCTATATATATAATAAGTATATATGAAGTTAAAATGGACAAATATTAAAGTATTGTATATACCGAGTTAATCGGATATTTAGAAGTTTGTGCGGACCGGAAGGGTAAGCGCCTATACACTGGGGTTTCTGGCAAAGCGGGGGTGTCGCATAAATCCCAACTGGGAATTGGCATACCTCACTGGGTGATCCCAGAGTGAGCGTTTACTTATAGGAATGCGCGTCTTTGTATTATCGTTAAAAGAAAAGGATAACCGCCTAAAGGGTATTTTGGTCATTTTGACCTTTAAAAAGGAATGAACTTAATAAATGAATATTATTAAGATAATAAGATGTTAGAATGAACATAAGAAGTGTTTATTATATTAAACCTTGCGTTAACGCCATACAATACGCGATTAGGTTTAATTGGAAGGCATTGCGGAGACTTTGTCTAAATTAACTGCCTAAGAGAATAAGGTGAGTTCTATGAGCCCCAATGTTTTAAAAACCGGTTTTTTAGTTGAACCGGAAAACCTTCCGGGACTGGTTTGACCGGTCGGACCGGTTAGACCGGCTGGTTGAGCCGGTTAGGGGATTTATATATATTGTTTTATAAAAATGCTAATAAACTTGTACACCCCAACAAAAGTAGTTAAAATACAAATATAATCCACTCAAAAATAATATCAAATATGTATTTCTTAAGAAAATATAAGTTTTAAACTTTAAAAAATAATAAAAAATTAAAAAAATTAAAAAAAAATTAAAAAAAATCAGAAAACCGGTTGAACCGGAAAAAACCGGAAAACTGGCCGGTCTAACACGGTCCGGTTATTGCCAAAAAAACGGCCTTTAAAAAACCGGCTAGAGGACCGGTCACCGGTCGAACCGGTCGAACCGGCCGGTTCGAACCGGTTTTTAAAACACTGATGAGCCCACTCTCAAAATGTTTTAAATGTTTTAAATATTTCGGGCTGATATACATACAAATGCAATGAAAATATCTTCAAATGGTTTATAACCGAAATATTGCCTATTTTAACTGTTAGAATTGTTAAATGGTTTGATTGATATATACATGAAAGGTTATGAAAATGTTGTAAAAATGATTATTGATGAAATGCTTTACAGTATTAAACTGTTAAATGACTGTTGATTTGAAATATACGTGAAAGATTGTGATAGTATTTACAGATGAAATTTCCTAAACGGTTAAACTCCTAAATTGCTTTAGGAGTGATATATATGATAAATGTTAAGAAAATGTGTTAAAATGCCTTTTACATATACGTGAAATGTTTTAAGGCCTATAACTATTATAAATGCTGATTACCTGTTATAAACTGTTTTCGGGAAGGTTATAATAAACGGGTAATGTAAGGGATGAAACCTTTATATAAAGTTTTGAGAAATGGAAAATGTGAATGTTTGGTCTATACTTATGTATGTGAATAAGGGTTGGGTAAATATGATCTTATTAGCCTTGTTGTGATTGTAAGATGTAATCTATACTGGGATGACTCTATATCATATCCGTTTGTATTTAAGGTGTGGTGGATACGCTATGGTACTTCCTATATATAAACACCCGTAATACAATAGGAAATGTTATAGAATCAGTCCATTGTAGGTTTCACTGAAGTTTAACAAGACCCATAACATTATATTTATAAAATGCTTATTTCCATATGCGGGTGATGGACTGGCGTTGAAAAGGTTATGAGTCCAAATACAAGGGTTATTGAATGGACTTTTGAAAAGGTTGAAAATGTTTTAATCTAAGCAAAGGTTGTCTATGTAAGAAGGAAGACTGTGGTTGTACAACTAAAAGCGGGGAATGACGGTTCTCCAGGGTAGCGACGGCTGCTCTATGACTGATATTCAGGTGGCGACGGTTGCCCGAGGAACTAACGTGGTTCCAATAGACAATGCTTAGTAAATAAATGACTGCTTATAATATTTCGTATAAATCTTTTATGTTTTATACCTAATGATTATTTGCACAAGAGAGGGTCTAGGAAACCCAGAGTACTTTGAGTACTAAACGGTTTAAAGGTTATGTTTTGGTATAACATTGTTATGTTTATACCTGTTAAAAGGTTAAACGATTAAAAGGTTTAACGGTTAAACGATTAAACAGGTAAATGGTTAAATGGAGAAATGGTTAAATGATTAAATGAATGAATGTTTTGATATAACTCCGTTTTATACCTAATAAATATTTAAGGGTTATATTTTGGTATAATTCTTATACCTAATAAATGTTTAAAGAATAATGGTTTTAAAGTTATAGTATAATTCTGTTATGTTTTATACTTGATAAATGTTTGATAAAAGGGGGCCGTTAGGCCCAAGCGTTGGAATAAACTTTCGAGGCAAAGGTAACGCTTTAAAAAACGTAGAACTCACCAGCGTAAGCTGACCTTTCCAAAAACATATGTATGTCAGGTGATGACAATGTTTAAGGTAGCAAGGAAAGGACTTTGGTGAGGACAGACTAGGCAGACAAGCTATCAGGAAGGACTTGGTAACACACTGGCAATAGACATAGATAAGATATAGTTGTTAGATTACGTTGTATCTTCCTTACTGTTGTACTTGGCTTATAAATATATGAAAAGTTTCCGCTGCTTAGTTATCTCTGTTGTACCATGTGTTCATGAGTAAATCCAATTAGTGACCCCTCATGGTGCCAAGTCTGGAAGTGGGCGTCACAAGTTTGTATCAGAGCCTTGGTTTAAGAGAATTAGATACTAGCACGGTATCTAGACTTAAACTAGGACTCTGGGTAAACAAAGTAAGGTAAGATAGGGAATGTAAATGCCAGTCAGGATAGTGATGCCCATAGGAAAAAGGTTGCACCAGGAACATACGAGGTAGGACTTAGGATGTGCAAGTGCGGGGAATACCCGATTGCAATTAGCTACTGCAATTTCGTATGTTACCCAAATAAACATATCATAGGTTCTAAATGTTGTGTGGCCTAGTGCGAGGTAGGTTAATTGACAGTGATATATGTGGTCAATAACTTGTAAGAATATCTAGAGAAAGGCAATGTTAAAGAACCGGTCATAAAGATTACCGGTAAGGATTGAAAGGAAAGGTATGGACATTAAGGATGATTGTGATGAAAGTAACTGGGTTTTGAACACATCATAATTATATAATTGTATAGTGCTTGCACTTATCTAATTATCATGAATTCAAACTTTGGAGACTTCACGTCACATGAGTTCTAAAATGTCCGACTATTCTGATCATAGGATCAGAAGATTAGAGATCATAGTCATGACAGAAATATGAATAGAACATCCGATACTAAATCCGATGTCAGTAAAAATATAAAGACGAGTACTTTCAGCGAAGAAATGAAAGCCATTATGTTATAAATAGTGGCGGAAGCACGGAAGATTACGTCATTATCAATTGCTAATAAACTTTCAGAAGCTTTGACGAGAAGAATGTCCAATAGAGCAACCGCTAGTGGAGCTAGTCCCGAGGAAGCTTCTAGAAGAAATAGATTCCCGATAAAAGTCAAACGAAAGCGATCCGAGAATGAAGAAGGTCTTGAAGAAAATGACGGCAGATTCCACAAGAAGGCTAAGGGAACTTTTAAACAAAGAAGGTCGATATGCTAGATGTGCGAGAAACGTCATCATAGGAATTGCATTGGAGAACTCAGGAACCGTTGAAGATGAAAAGAGGTGTAGTCAAACCTAAATGTCGCCTGAAGACGTGATAGATGCTGTCACGGTAAAAGAGAAATAAAAGTTGCTATGGCAAGAATAGTGGAAACGACGTTCCAAGCTACGTTGCTATCTTCAGAAGACCATCGCTATAGGTGATAGGCCAGAAGGCTTAAAACAGAAGCTAGCAATTTGAAGTTAAGAATAGTTCAAAGAAGAATGACGAAGGTTACCACAAGGTGAATTGAGAATCCATAAGCTTAGGAATATGGAGATCCAGAGTAGGCCAAGAGGAACTTACGTCCGAAGGGATGTTATTTCTTCAAATGGTAGGATGGAAGCACACGATGATTGGATAAGCTACACGAAGAAGAATTCCAACATAAGGAGAGGAAAAGCATTGTCAAGGAATCCCGTAGTCAAGCTAACTTACGACAGCTTAAGATTACGTTTTCCTTAGGACAAATGCAAAGTCGTCAAAATAGATGACCTCAAGACAAATGTCCATACGCGGATGAGCCTAACAATTCGAAATTAGCAGCAATGGCAAACATAGAAGTCTGAATTCGATGTTAGGAATTGTCACACAGTATACTGCACCGATGCGAGTAAATGATCAGTATTTGACAAATGTTCTTCTTAAAGATCAATGTCAAGCTAGGGATAGTGATAAGATAAAATCTAGACGTTAAATGAATTGACTCGCGGGATGCTATGCGCAAACTAGAAGGCTCAACTTCATATGCAAGGATCGTGATGACTCGGCAGTAAAGATTACAAAACATGGAAGTACATGGGTCAAGAGGTAATTCATATTCAACGCATGCCATTGACTCGGAGGAAAAACCAAGATGCTGAAGAACGTCCCAATAACATATCAAATTTCCGAACGAATTATCCAGAAGCAACAATGCTAGAAGCAACGCCAGAAGTAAAAGCACCGTACCAGTTATCTCCATTAGAAGCAAGAAGATTTCTCTAGGTCAAGTATCTCGCCTTAGGATACTCCAGCATTTCCAAGAAGAAAGACGGAAGCCAAGGATATGCATAGACTGCAAGAAGGAGCTATCGGTGAGAAGCATACATCCTTTGCCAAAGATCACCAAACTATTCAACCAGCTACGAGGAGCAAGACGATTTTCCAAGATCGATCTGAGATCAGCTTAGTGTCAGCTAAAAGATTAAAAGAGAGCCTATAAAGAGAGTTGCTTTTCGGAAGCAAAAAGAATCATTACGAGTTATTAAGTAATGATTGACTTGAATGACGAACGCCCCTACATCCACGAATCTCGTGGCTAAGCATGCTAACAAATGACGTTCTAAAATTCTCTAGGATGATGAAGAATGCAGGAGGCATTGGAAGAAAATGCTAAAGATCAGAAGGAGGCTATATGTAAGATTCCGAAGCGTACAGATTGGCAAAAAGGAAGTTCATATGATC
>JBCNJP010005505.1:0-19367 GCA_039602395.1 Deinandra increscens subsp. villosa
AAGGGCTCCTCCACAAGGCCCACAGCCACCGCAAAGGCCACCGCAAGGAGTACCAATTGCAGTCCCGAGAAGGCATAACCGGGATGCGGATAGAGGAATTGAGTCACATTTTAGGCCGATCATTAGAAATAACCCATCACCGGTCGTAATTCCTTAAAATCGGGAAGGAAGAACATTTGAGGTAAGAACCAATTGTAAAATCGAGATACGATCTTACTACTGCGTGTATCAATCAATCATAGTAAACACGGATGTAAATAAGAGATTTTTATTGAATCACTAGAAGAGTACAATGAACTCTCTCTGGTTTCTCTCTCTAGAAAACACACACAGAAGGTGTAGAATGACTCAGAGTGTTAAGCTATCATTCTAACACAACCTATTTATACTTAATGACTAAACAGGCTGCGTACCAAATGGTATGGGCGTACCATTTGGTCCGGCGGACCATTTGGTCCGGCGCCAATGATATCGTCACTAAAACTCATACTAAGACATGCTCACATAGATACAATACACGAGACACATCATAGCATAGGTATATGCTCTAACAAACTCCCCCTTAATGTGTAGTGTATCTATTTTCTAAATAAACTCCAGTCTTCAATCTTCAACATTGCTGCATCCGATCTTTGACTTGAAATCTTGTCAGAAATGGAGCATGCATGGCTGGATCACTCTTGAATCATCTTCAAACTTCAAGATCCACTTGTGAAAGATAAAAATACTCCCCCTTTCACCATGATTGAGTCTTGACACATATAACCTGCGATTTCAGAAGACAGAAACACGGCCTCCTTTTTCTTTTGAAAATTAATTTAATCTTGGCACAAAACTTCTTTTCGAGAATCCAAGATAGATTTTGAAATTTGATTTCGTATCACACGTCGATCGGTCGAAAACAAATAAGAAATAAAATCTTTTTGACTTTTTGAGAATTTATATCAAAACACATCTAAAATCTTTTTGATTTTTCTAAATTTATGCTAAAAAACACCTAAAATCTTTTTGGAATTTTCAGATATGACACATAAAATGCAATACAGAATCAGACACTATTTTTGTCTTTTGCGAGAAAGATCACAACTTGGGATCATATTGAACCTAACATGCTGAACTACATTTCAATTTCAATTACTCCAGCACACAAGTCATGTCGATTACTGGTATAATTTGTCCATCTTAAACTCAGGCACAATCATACTCAGAACATCTGGATATGTAATAGTATTGATTTGATTTGCTTTGACCAGTGTACCCCACACTATCAGACATAGGCAGATATGTATTTTCTTTTATATTTCACTTTGTGATTTCATTTGTGATTTAATCACATAATGACTGTACTCATGATTTAGTCAACTGTGTTCCATGCAAAAAGAAATAAGAACGTTAAATCGTCTACCTTAAGGTCGATCTTTCGATACGCAGATAAGGCCTCGGATTTAACAAAATAAGAAAATAAAACAAGTTGAAATTGTATAACCCAACAACAATCAGGTCGATACTTCCGTACACGCAGAGAAAGTCTGATGAGTTATACGAAACACCAAAGAAAATAAAGCAGAACATCAAACGAACAACAATCAGGTCGATCTTTCGATACACAGAGAAAGTCCGATCGTTTGACAAAATAAAGAAAATCAAACAAATTTAAATATTTGCAAAATGAACACATGTATACACAGTGACTTCTCATTTTCTTTTTCACATATCTTTTTCTTAAATATCATGATATACGCATCAAGATGTTGTCCACTTTGTCAAGCATTAGTATTTAATGTGTTTATCCCATCTGTATACTTTCTTATTGAATACTGAGCCTACCAAGCACATCGAACAATGGTCTTATGGCTTTTTCATCTAATTTATCCACGAGTCAGACACGTAAGCCAATGTACCATCATTTCCCAATTATGTCGGATACAATTTCTCATTTTTCAATGTTTTTGTATTTTTCCTATTTCTCCCCCTTAAAATGAAAACTCTATTTTTGGATTTTCATTTTAACAAAAACAAAACTTTTTTTGGTATGTGCAATTTTCTCCCCCTAAACTACATACGAAATGTAAAAGAAAGAAAATTGACCTTTCGACATGGACACCTTGCAGTTTTAGCTTTCAGAAAAATTTCAATTTTGAAATTGATATCACATGTAATTTAAGTTAAATCAGTAGAATACTTCTCCATCAGCAACTTTTCAATCACCAATAGGTCTTCTAAAAGTACCTGCACACTGGTCAAACACGTCAGTTTATAAATGACCCGAAGCGAATCGCTTCTGGTAGACCAGTATCTTGGTTTCCTTTCGAAACCACTTTAGGTTTCCAGCTTTGTTGTGGTGTTGGTGAATCAGTATTTGATGAACCAGTCACTGTTGATTGTGACGAACAACCTACATATGGAACATTTTGAAAACGAGGAATAAATCTTCCCTATGTTTTGAAAAATGTAGGTTGTGAATATTCATGAAATACTCTGCCATATTCATCAACGAATCGTTGTTTGGCAGTTTTACCAACATTTGGAACCTTTCTTCTTCTAGAAGTAGAAGCAGCAGAAACCGGACTGTCTTGTGCCATATGCCCCTTTTGTCGGCAATTGTAACACAAGCGATTGTTTACATTTTTCCTCTTTGGTACCTGCAAAGCTTCACAAACATATTCATATCCAAAATGATCATAAAAATTATCGAATACCTGGAATCGATGATCATGAACCCATTTTGATGTCGGGCTCTTTGGAGTAGAATTTGAACCTCCAGAAGAATATTTAGCACCTTGTTTCTTCTTGGTCTTTGAATCAACATTCTTCACAAAAACTTCAGATATCTTCTGAGCATCCACGCAATGTAGCGGGAATTCGTTGTCAGAAAATATTTGTTCCGAACCTTTGAGTTTATAAAACCTCTCCGGTTGAACTTTGTTAGCCTTGAAAACATTTTTTTGAACTTGCTTCAAATTAACTTTTTTCAAGGTTTGTTGTTGTTGAACCTTAGAAGCATTAACTTTAACCTGTTGCTGTTGGAACCCCAAACATTTCCGTTTTCCAGAAACCTTCTTGTCTGAACCAGATGGTTTATGCCCATTCTTTGCAAGACGAGAGAACTCTGCTTTGATCTTAGTAATATTCTTTGGAGCATCAACAATAGTTTCAACAATGTCAGTTGAACATGCAGATTTCTCTTTGTCATCAGATGAAGAACCAGACACAACCTTTGGCGCTTCAGAATTTTCAGCACTCTTGCCTTTGTTCTCTTTCGTTTCTTTAACAGATTTAGAACCAACAAATTCAGAATAATCACCAGTGTCAACCTTGTCTTTCAAATCATGAACTCCTTCTTTTAGACTTCCTGGTGGTGATACGGTTTTGTTGAACATCTTCTCAAAATTCTCATCCTTTGCCAAGAAACTTGTAAAAGATTGTGAATTAGTAACATTGTTCAAAAGACGTTTTGAATCAATGACTTCAATCTTTAAGTCAGAAATTCTTTGATGAGCTTCAGCCAACTCTTTTTCTGTTGCAATGAGCTTCTTTGCCACTTTATTAGTTTCATACTTTTGCAATCTTAACTCATCTAATCCAGCCAACAATTCCTTCTCGAGTTTATCTTCATTTCTTTTCTGAATATCCAAATTTGCATTTTGCAACTTGTTCACTCTAACCAACTCCCTCTTCTCATCAAGTAACTTTTCCATATCAGTCTGATAAGATTGAATCTTAGTAGCTTGATCATCAGAAAGTTGAGTAAGTGTATCAAGTCTGAACTTGGATTTGTCAAAAAGATTTTGAAAATCCTTTGTAGTATCCTCAGCTTCATCTTTCCATTTCTTCACTTCTTTGATTAATCCAGCATTTTCCTCAGATAACTTTGTAATTTTCTGTTCAAACTCTTGTGTAACATTTTGAAATTTTAATTCTTTCTCAACATTCTCTGCTTGTAGATCGGAAAATTTTTCTTTCTAAGAAGAAAATTCTTGAATTAGATCTGCTAACTTTTGCTGTTCATTTGCCAGTTCTTCTATCTTTCTTTTATTTTCATCAACCAACAACCCACTTTCCTTTATCAATCCTTCTATCTTCTTGTCTTTTTGAGAACAAAACTCACAAACCGATTCATAGCCACTATTTCCAGAACCACTTATTTCAGATTTAGAATCAGTTACGCTTCTTCATCATCACTATGAACAACTTGAGCAATCAGAGCACGAAATGCAGAATCATCACCTTCCTCAGCAGCCCAATCATAATCTATATACCAGGGTTTTGATTCAGAAGTAATAGCAGTTAAAGCAAGGGGTGGAGAATCATCAGAAGTTCGTCCCCAGATCAACTTGAGAAACTAAAGCTGTTGGAGACTTCGATGAAGAGGCATTTGTGTTTGAACATTCACGAGCAAAATGTCCGAAATTAGAACATTTGAAGCATTTTGCTTTTGATTTATCTATTCCAACCTTGCCATCTGGATTTAAACTTTGAAATCCTGTCTTCTTTTTGAATCTTTTAACTCTTTGAGCTAACATTGCCAATTGCCAATTTATATCCATTTGCTCAAGATTATCAGGATCAATTTGATCAAAATCTTCTTCAATCAGATTAGATGTTGTCAAACCACCATTCAACAATCCATAATATGAAGATAACAAAGCTGAGATTAATGCCAAGTGCTCATCCGGTGTTTTTGCTGAATATGAAGTCGGACTTGAATGATTTGGAATAGTGAAGTTACATCCTCTTGATGAATTTCCAGAATTTCCTGAACCATGACCAGCAACAAAAGCTGTTTCAGGTGGATTTAATGAATCAACACCAAATGATTTAGACTTTGCATTGATACTTGCAGAATTTTGACCATGATACACTTCAGGATTTTGGAATTGAGCAGTTGACTTGTTTGATGTCATCATTTCCATCTCTCTAGCATGAAGCTTTCTGGTCAAATAATGAAATGACAATGCAGAATATTCTTTATCATGAGTAAGCAATAATACATTGTTTTCCCACTTTTCCGGTAATGCTTCCATCAATTTCTCTTTCAATTCCTCCTCGGTCTTTTCAATTTTAACCACTTTCATCTCACTAATTAGATGTGAAAACCTTGAAACAAGAGCAGAAATATTTTCTTTTTCATAATGTTGAAAATTTTCAAATTCCTTGTTCAACACTTTTTGTCTACTCTTCTTATATTGGTCATTACCTTCGCATCGAGCAGATAAAGCATCCCACAACTGTTTAGCTTTCTTGCAAGTGCTAAATTGATGCAACAACTCGGTAGGTAAAGCCATGGTAAGATAACCATAAACTTTTTGTTCAAGCTCATAACTTTTTCTTTCATCCTTATCAAAATCTTGAATTTCTTTATACTCTCCATCTGCAGTTGGACGTACATACAACTTCTGAATTGGAATCCATAAATCAATATCGTTTGTGCTGATGTATGCAGAAAAACGTTGCTTCCAATTTTGATAATCTTCCAACTTTAACAGCTTAGGAACTTTCTGACTTGTTCCTATTTCATTATCAAAATTGAGCATAGCTTGTACTGTGCTTTGCATAGCCGCAAACGCTTGAAAATCAGACATTTTTCACCGAAAATGATACTTCAAAACTTCAAACTCAAAAACAAAGGTGTTAGAATTTGATTTTGAAAATCAACTTTGAACGAATAATGTAGAGCTCGTCAAGACGATCGATTTGAGTACTTATGGATCTCGTAGCGATTTACAATGCAAAAGTTATGACCCTTTGAAGAAACTGCAAACGGACCAGAATTCAGAAGACTAGATTTCAGCGGACCAAATTTGGTATGGCGGACCAAAATGGTACGGCGGACCAAAATGGTACGGCGGACCAAAATGGTACGGCGGACCAGAAAATAACTGCCACGGACCAACTTGAAGATTACCTAGCGGACCAACGGCGGAGCAAATTTTCTTGAGGCGGACCAGAAATGTACCACGCTGATTTTGACGGATTTTCGCGAATTTTGACAATTTGGACTTGAATTTGCTTCAGAAAGGTGCGAAAACTCACTAGGAACACTCAAAAATCATTTTTTTTACCTCGGAGACACTCGGAATTGGAAGAATTTGATGAAAAATGAAGAAAAAACCCACACTTTCTCACTCTTAAAATCCAAAAATTGATCAAAAACACAGCAGTAGAGCAACCAAATGCTCTGATACCACTTGTAAAATCGAGATACGATCTTACTACTGCGTGTATCAATCAATCATAGTAAACACGGATGTAAATAAGAGATTTATATTGAATCACTAGAAGATTACAATGAACTCTCTCTGGTTTCTCTCTCTAGAAAACACACACCGAAGGTGTAGAATGACTCAGAGTGTTAAGCTATCATTCTAACACAACCTATTTATACTTAGTGACTAAACAGGCTGCGTACCAAATGGTACGGGCGTACTATTTGGTCTGGCGCCAATGATATCGTCATTAAAACTCATACTAAGACACGCTCACATAGATACAATACACGAGACACATCATAGCATAGGTATATGCCTTTAACACTAATTCATTACAAAGTTTACCCAAGTACCATGGGTTGGCTACCAAGGAGCCTTATTTTCACTTGGAAGCATATGATTCTATTTGCAATACTATTGGAGGGCAAGGTTTTTCGCCCGATGCGGTTAAGTTGGTACTTTTTCAGTTTTCACTCGAGGATAAAGCTAAGAGATGGTGTCACACATTGCCATCCGCATCTATCTATACATGGGTTGAAATGCAGTAAAGGTTTTTGGATGAGTTCTACACCAACCAAAAAACAAGTGATGCTAGAAGAAATTTGAGAAACTTCCAACAACAACAAGGTGAACTTTTTCATGAAGCTTTTGACAGATTCAACTTAATGTTGAAGAATTTCCCTCACCATGGGATTGATTTATGGGATCTACTGAACGCATTCCTTGAGGGATTGACACCCGAGGATGCTCGTGACTTGATGTCCATCTCAAATGGCACTTTTGGTACAATTATGAACAAGATGATTGGGCATATTTAGAGCAAATGGCGGTGACATCAAAGAGAAAGGCAAAATCTTCTAGGAGGACTAGACATGCCATTGGTAGATCATGTTCAAGCAATATCAGATGAACCCGTTCAAACTCCCAATCAAGTTTATGATGTATGTGCAAGTTGTAATGAATTAGGGCATTCGGCTAATCAATGCCAAGGTTTTCTCGAGCCATTTGAAGAAGTTAACCAAGTTCAAGGTCAAGGGGGGGGGGGGGGTGGTAGGAACTACAACATGAATTCAAACACCTACCACCCAGGGTTAAGGAACCATCCGAACTTCCGGTATGGGAATTCAGCAAATCAATCCAACCCGAACTTTCAAGGTACTAACCAATCCAACATGGCACCTCGTCAATCTCATGCAAATCAAGGCAATTTCCGGGGTGGCAACAATCAAGGCTATCAAAGACAATATCAACAAAGCAATGAGCCAAGTGGGTCACCGGTACCGGAAAATTCAAGTGGTAATGAAGTCATGGATATGCTCAAGAATATGCAACAAGAGATGCATAAGAGGAATCAAATGGATGATGAAAGGCTTCGGAAAGATGAGGTGCGTGATAAAGCCATCCATTCTTTGACTACCCAAATGGGCCAACTTGCTACCGAAGTGGCAGATTTAAAGAAAAACAAAGGTCAACTTCCGAGCGACACCAAGGTAAATCCTTCCCATACTACTCGAAATGTTCAAATTAATCAAGTAAGTGCTTTAAAAAGTGGTAGGGAGTACAAAAAGGATCCACCACCCGAGTTGGTTGATGGTGTGGTGGAAGATGTGACGGGTGTGGAGAGTAGTGATGATGAGGAGAGTTCACCCATACAACCTAAGAAAACTGTCACATTTCGAAAATCTTTAGAAACACCGGGTCAAACTGAAATTTTAAAAGACCAAAACAAGGAGGTGGAATCCAATCCGGTTCCATTTCCTTCGGCTTTACTCGACTCGGGTAAGAAAAATGTGATTTCAAAAAGGGGTCCTCAAAGCGAGGAAATGTGGGAGGTTTTCAAACAAGTTAAGGTTAATTTACCTTTGCTAGATGCAATTAAACAAGTTCCCGCATATGCAAAATTTTTGAAAGACTTGTGTACCCAGAAAAGGCAACAAAAAGTGCCTAAAAGAATTGATTTAACTGAGAGGGTGAGTGCCATTTTGAAGGGGCTTCTTCCACCCAAACTTCAATATCCGGGGGCGCCTTTAATTAATTTACAAGTTGGCGATTTTCAAATGACAAGGGCATTGTTGGATCTTGGAGCCAGGGTGAGCATTCTCCCGGGAAGCTTATATGACCAATATGATTTTGGTCCATTGAGACGGGTGGATACCACAATTATTCTTGCTGATTTGACTCATAAGCTTCCCCGGAGGGTTGTTCGGGATGTAATTGTTAATGTGGAAGAATTTTACTACCCGGTTGATTTTCTTGTGTTAGATTATGCAACTGTGAACACTGATCATCAACAAAATGTCATATTGGGTCGACCGTTTTTGAACACTGCTCATGCTATTATTGATTGTTGATTTGGCACGGTGCATATGACTTTTGGTAATAGGAAGATGCGTCTTAATGTTTTTACTAACATTGCTAATTATTTGAGTGGTGATGAGTGTTTTATGGCAGATTTGGTGGATCAATGTGAGCCACATGTTTATGATGCCGACATGGTGGAATTTTGTGTTTGTGATAGTTCTGAACAGGTACATGTCATGGAATTGGAAGAAGAAGAGAGAAAGTTGGAGCTTTTGGCGATGCAAGAAGGAAGACCACCATGGACTCACCAATTTAAAAGTCTACCAACAGGGATGAGTTCAGATACAAAGCTATCATTGGTTAGCCCACCCAAGGTAGAGTTGAATGAGTTTCTAAACCATTTGAAGTATGCAATTTTAGGTGAAGACGAGACACTCCCAGTGATCATTGCTTCCAATTTGGATGGGGCTCAAGAGACAGATTTGTTAGAGGTGTTGAAGGCTCACAAGGCGGCGATTGGATGGACCATTGCAGATTTGTAAGGTATTAGTCCTTCTATTGTTATGCATAAAATTATTACTGATGCAGATGCTAAGCCTACAAGGGAAACTCAAAGGAGGTTGAATCCAAATTTGAGAGAAGTTGTGAAGAAGGAGGTCATAAAGTGGTTGGATGCCGGGATCATTTATCCCATCTCTGACAGTGCAGGGTAAGTCCTACTCAAACCATGCAAAAGAAAGCCGGCATTCAGGTTATCAAAGATGAAAAAGGTGAGTAAATTGCCACTCGGCCGGTAACCGGGTGGCGGGTATGTATTGATTATAGAAAACTAAATGCTGCTACCTCAAAAGACCACTTCCCTTTTCCATTTGTTGACCAAATCATTGAAAAACTTTCAGGTCAAAATTTTTATTGCTTTTTAGATGGGTACTCGGGGTACAATCAAGCGGCAATTCACCCCGATGACCAACATAAGACCACCTTCACCTGTCCCTATGGCACTTTTGCCTTTAGGAGGATGCCCTTTGGCTTGTGTAATGCCCCGGCCACTTTTCAACGATGTATGATGAGTATTTTTTCAGATATGGTCGGGGATTCACTTGAGGTTTTTATGGATGACTTTTCAATATTTGGGTTAACTTTTGGGTCGTGCCTTGGTGAATTAGAAAAAGTCTTGAAACGATGTGTTGAAACAAATCTTGTCTTAATTTGGGAGAAAAGTCATTTTATGGTACAAGAGGGCATTGTTTTGGGACATGTGGTTTCGAGTCGGGGAATGGAAGTGGATAAGGCTAAAATCAAAGTAATATCATCATTGCCACCCTCGAAAAATGTGAAGGGGGTAAGGTCATTTTTGGGACATGCCGGTTTTTACCGGAGATTTATTAAGGGCTTTAGTGTTATTACAAAACATTATGCAATTTGTTGTTAAAAGATGTTCCCTTTGAGTTTACTGATGAATGTCTACGAGCTTTTGATGTTTTGAAGGAACATTTGGTGCAAGCTCCCATTTTGCAACCGTCGGATTGGACTCGACCATTCGAGATTATGTGTGACGCAAGCAATTGTGCAATTGGAGCTGTTCTCGGTCAAAGGGTTGATAGAAAGCCGGTGGTGATTTATTATGCAAGCAAAACGTTGTCGGAGGCACAATTGAAGTATACAAAAACGGAGAAGGAGTTGCTTGTGGTGGTTTATGCCTTAGACAAATTCCGATCTTACATTTGGGGAAGCAAGGTCGTGGTGTATTCGGATCATAGCGATGTTCGCTATTTGATGGAGAAGAAAGATGCAAAGCCCCGTTTGATCCGATGGGTTTTATTATTGCAAGAGTTTGACTTAGAGATTCGAGATAAAAAGGGTTGTGAGAATGTAGTGGCGGATCATCTTTCAAGAATTCACTTGGAAGGTATGGATGACACGGGAGAAATTAATGAACCATTCCCGGATGAACATATTTTGGCAATATCAACCGTGCCGTGGTATGCTCATTATGTTAATTATTTAGCCACGGGTGCGATGCCTACAGATTGGAACAAGAAGAGAAGACAGCAGTTTTTAGCCCAAGTCAAGCAATATATGTGGGATGAGCCGGATCTATTCAAAATTGGCGCGGATCAAATTATTAGACGGTGCATTCCTGAGTCCGAAGTTCAAGAAGTATTGATTCATGCTCATTCTTCTGCTTGTGGGGGTCACTTTAGTGGTCAAAAGACAGGATATCGAGTTCTCACTTGTGGATTTTATTGGCCCACAATCTTCAAAGATGCTTGTGAATATGCTAGACGGTGCCTTAATTGTCAAAAGATGGGAGGTATTTCGAAGAGAGATGAGATGCCCCTACAACCAATTTTGGTAGTTGATATCTTTGATGTGTGGGGCATCGATTTCATGGGCCCATTTCCTAACTCCAATGGGTGTCTGTACATATTGGTTGCTGTTGACTATGTGTCAAAGTGGGTGGAAGCAATTGCAACAAGAACAAATGATCACTCGGTGGTATGTAAATTTGTACAATCGAACATCTTTGCAAGATTCGGAATTCCTCATGTCATTATAAGTGATGGGGGTTCTCATTTAAAATTTCAACTTTGCAAAGTTGTTGAAAAGATACGGGGTGAATCACCGAGTAGCTACACCCTACCACCCACAAACGAGTGGCCAAGTTGAGGTATCTAACCGTCAAATCAAAGAAATCCGCATGAAGACGGTTCATACCGATAGGAAGGATTGGTCAATGAAGCTCAATGATGCGTTGTGGGCATATAGAACCGCTTACAAGATGCCAATTGGAACAACTCCATATCGGCTTGTTTACGAAAAGGGATGTCATTTGCCGATGGAGTTGGCACATAGGGCATAGTGGGCAGTTAAGAATGTCAATATGGATTACAAGGAGGCCGGTGAGTTGAGGAAACTTCAGTTGGGTGAGTTAGAAGAAATTCGGGATGAAGCGTATGAATGTGCATCCGCTTACAAAGACAAGTTGAAAAGAATCCACGATGCAAAGATTAGAAGAAGATCATTTGAGGTGGGGCAAAAGGTGTGGCTCTTCAATTCAAGAATAAAGCTTTTCCCGGGTAAACTTAAAAGCAAGTGGAGGGGCCCGTATGTGATCACGAGAGTTGGGAAATTTGGTGACATAGAGATTGAAGACTTGCACGATCAAGTGAGGCAAGTGGTGAACGGGCACAGGTTAAAGCCATACTTGGAAGGTCAAGATATCAACATGCTAGACTTGGACAAAGTGAGTTTTCTTTTAAGCTCACTTGGTGACGAAGCAACCTAAGGCGAACCGAAGTCGACTGGCGACTTAACTCCCAGTTCTGTACAGGTTAATTTTTTATTTTATTTCGTTTGTTTTTGTTTTCTTTTGTTAACCATGGAAATACCCAAGTGTGGGGAAGTCCCGGTGTATTTTTGTACTTCGGGATAGTGTTGTGGACAACATATATTCTTTACCGGGGGGGGGGGGGGGGGGTGAGATGGAAAACAAAGTCTTAGAATAAAAATTAAAGTTTTTGAGTTTTTAGTAGTTTTCTTTAAAAAAAAAAATTGGTGTTAAAAGGGGGTTAAAAATCAAGTTTTGGTGAAAAATAAGCTAAATTTTTGAAAATTTTCGGAGCTGGCTCGGCACCAAACCGTAGCTTACGGTGAACAAGGGGTTTCTTACGGTTTTAACCCGCTGGTCTACGGTTTGCGATTTTTGCCCTGAGCCAACCGTAGCTTACGGTTCAGAGACCGTAGCTTACTGTTCGGCCTGGGCGCCGGCTCTTCTTTTCACGCAAGCAGCAGCAGTTTTGTTGTTTGTTTCTTGTGTCTTTTACTTAATAATAAAAAAAAAGCACTCCAATCAAAACCACCAGCAACCATCGATCCTCACCCATTTTATGTTTCATCTTTTACTTTTCATCTTCTTCCTCTCAACCTTCAAGAACCCTAGTTCCCCAATTTCACAACTTTCTCAAATCTCAACCGATTTCAGTGAATCTTTAGTGCATCTTGAGTGTTTTTTCGAGAGGAATCATAATATCACGCTAGTTTTCACTGATTTCGAGTTTTCGGGTGATTTTCTGGGGGTTCAAAGTCGGAAAAATTTAAAGATTTTTGGGGTTTTTCGAGTTTGGTCCATCATTGTGAAAGAAAGCTTCATTAGTCACACCTCTACACGTAAAGGTACGATTTTTATGACTCTTGTTGCTCATGCTTGGTTTTTGAAGGTGAATGCTAAATTTTTCTCATGATTGTTAGTTCCCACTTGCTTGTAACATGAATCAGATGTTTAGGTAGTGACTGTTATGCTACATTGTTGCTCATGGTTGTGATTTGGGTGTTAGAAACATAAAAATGCAGAATCTTGGTGGAAAAAGTTTAAATTTTGCTTGGTTTTGTTAATGGTAATGGTGTTAGTTGTTATAAAAGTCACAACCATGGTTTCAAGCAAGTGTGGGAATTGAATTTTAAATTGTGATGCTAATATGTTCAAATGTTGAATTGTTCATGTGTGTAGATGAAGAAAGTGTTTGGTAGTAAGGGAAAAGGGAAGGTTCTGGCTGAGTCCTCACGTGCCCAAGAACATGAAGCACAAAAGAAAAGAAAGCTTCGGCAACAACAAGCTGATGAACCAGCAATCGTTTATGTGAAGCCGCCATGGGAAGGAGGCCCTTTGTCTGAAATGCCCGATGAGGATCAACCCTAGCACTTCATAGATAAAATGAACACACTCAAAGACAAAAAGGAAGGGTTCATTTGTGAAAAGGAGGTGCCTGATAGGCTTTTCTCCTTGTTCGGTGTTCAAAATAAATTTGAGGCTCTAGGTTGGGAAGCCGCACTTAAATGTTATGATGGGGGGAAAAAGCAATTATACATGGACGAGATTGAGGAGTGGGTGTCCACATTAGAGCTTCATGTAGGTAAACATCCAACTCAAACACAGTTGGTGGGATGGGTGAACGATGTCAGGGTCACAATGTCCTTTGAGTCATTAAATCAAATTGCTAAATTTGACTCAAATCCTGCAAGGAAATATGTTTACCCGAATCTAGATGACATTTACCACCCAGAGCATCACCCAACTTGGTCGAGGATGGTGTCTGAATTGTTTTTGCCGGGTAAAGATTCAAAGAAGCTATTGAGAGAAGACTTGAAGCTAAAACCGAAGTTAGTCCATTTAATCATGCAGCATAGTGTGATACCCCGCCGTGGAGATAAAGGAGAGATACAATTTCCCGAGGTGCCAATTCTATACGCATTAATGCATGGGGCGCCAATGGTGTCTTTTCGGTATCTCGTGATTTACAATATTTGGTTTAGCCGGGAAAGCAAAGGAAGGAGGATTGTACCTCATTGTCGTTTGATTGCAGCCTTATTGAAGAAGGCAGGGGTGATTACTGCCGACTCAGTGGGTTATGGCAAGCGATTTAGCCCCTTCAAATTGGAAAATCTAGGCACGAACTGGTTCTATATGGAAACTGACACACATTATATTCTGAGAAATGTCAATGGGGGTAGGAAGTGGTCAGTATTAAAGGAGGGTGATCACGAGAACTCTGGAGATGAGACGGATGTTGAGTGGGGGCCTATTCCGGCGAGGGTGAATGCAGAGAATCAGAATGTTGGGAATGATATTAAGATGCAAGTACCGGAGACCACTGTTCGTGATGATGCGGGTGGTTCTCGAAGAAGTTTTGGGGGGTCTTACTTTCAATATGATATGCAGGAGTTAAACCCCAATTGGGCTCATGAAGGAACGATGGAAGAGGTGATAAGAAGTTCAAGGCCTAGTGTTTATGGCAGCTGGTCGGGGTCGATACGTGTTGAGTTCGATCACATCACCCGAGTGGGGGCGAGCCAGGAGAGAGCCTTAAAGCAACCGAAAAGTGTAAAATTTCAACCTTACGTGTATTTGCCTTCCCCGTGTGTACTCGATCACAGTAAGCTTAGGCTGACATTGTTCTCAGTTTGACCACCAGTCGGGTGGTGCATCTCATGCCCGCTGAGTGGGGTTTTTCAGACCCTAGTAGTACTACACAATATCCCCTCGCTATTTTCTACTAATGGTACGATTTAGTAAGGATTTAAAAGATAAAGCATTTTACGTGGACATGTGATATATACTGGATTTCTACTTTAATCATACATCAAAAGTTGTCGTGTTATCACCCAAACTCGGGTGTAACGTGTTTGTGTGTGTTATCGTTTAAACCCGGACGTAACGTAAGAGGTTGTGTAACTCACCTTAGGATGCGCTGCTACAATTTAGTAAGACTTCGAGTCTTGACCAAGCACCTATTGAATTTACATACGTAAGTGAGTGTTCGAACATGTGCGATATAGCCTAGACGACGATGTTGATATCAAGTAATTCCAAATGTGACATAGGTGATAAATTTTAATACGTGATAAAAGTTGTTTGTTTGAAAGTAGTCAAAAATGACATTAATCAAGGACACAAGGATTTACAAAAATCAATGTGAGTATGTTATTCCAAACAATAAATGTAGAGATGTTCGGGTAAACATATATGTTCATAAATATAAATATATGGGTGTAGCCATAAGTGTGAAAAATAAAACGCCCTATATATATATATTTATATACATTGTCAAAATTTTTAAGAGTTTAAAGAAAAATCATTTAAAATGTACGTATGAATATAAGTAAATGACAATAAATCACATATATATATATGTATATATATATATATATATATAGAGTTGAGTTAGACTACATCAACCAAATTCCCTACATCACTACATCAACCTTCTTTTTCACAAAAAACACCAAAAAACAATTTTTTTTTGAAAACACTATACCTCTAATCGATATGTTAGCTTCCTAGAACACTCTTTTTTTTTTTTTTTTTGTGGTGTTTTTTTTTGGTGTTTTTTCTTCAAAAAAATACTTTTTGTTAATTAATTTTTTTTTTCTAAAAACACCATTCTTCTAGACGCACCAAAACACACATTTTTTTGAATTTTTTTTTTGTATTTTTTGGCGTTTTTTTTAAATAATAAAAACGCCATAAAAATTAAAAAAAAAGGTGTTCCAGAAAGAATATATATCGATTTGACTTATGATGTTTTTTAATTTTTTTTTTAAAAGAAAGTGTTTTTTTTTTGAAAAAAGGGGCTTGATGTAGATGATGTAGGGATTTTGGTTGATGTATTCTACCGCAAATATATATATATATACTAGTTTTTGATACCCGTGCGACGCATGGGTGGTTTTTAAAAAAAGAAATCCAACAATTTAAATATTATAATAAATGTAATTCGATAATTGAAACCCGTGCATCGTATGGCGGTATTTTAAAAAATCAAAACTAAAATGTACTAATGATTCTTTATATCATCTAAGAAATTTTTTTATTAGAAATATCCAGTTAAAAGTTTCAATGGTTTTTTCTACAATAAGTCACTTTCACTTCCTAGTAAAATATAAAAATGATATAAACATTAGTATAATCTCTAAAACTTAAGAGAAAATTAAAGTTTGTATCATACCCTTCTTCAATTATAAAAACAAACACAAAAACAAAACCATTTGATTATAATCGTGCATGAATAATCTAAGAGTAGTCATAAGCATCACTCAAGGACACCCTTATGATACATATATTTGGGAATTTGTGTAGCTAAACAATAAAAAAAAATTATTGATATTAATTATATTGTTATATTTATTTAAGAAATACTTGTTTGTAAAAAATAATAAAATTAAGAATGCAATTATAACGATAATATCTCTATTAAAAATTCATAAGAATTAATTTAGTTGTTTGAAATTACAATATTTAAGGCTCATTGGATTTAAAATTGACTTTTTTTTTTCAAATCCAAATCCGTTATTTACGATATATAATTCAATCTTTAAATGTGTTTGACTTTTTTAGAATATAATTAAAGACGTAATTATACAGTTTGTAATTAGACTCTTTCTATTTTTGAATAATCATAACTATATTATGAAAGTCAAATTTCATTTATTGGAAAAATTTTGAGCGGGAAAACCACAAAATGAATTGTTGTGGTGATGCCATGTGGCATCCAATCTTTTCATATATATATATTATATATATATATATATATATATATATATATTTCTATGTTTGAAAACTAATTTATATTAATATAAACGAAACCATCAGAAGAAAAAAAAGATATGCGGTAGGGGAGGGTCGAACCCGAGACCTCTTGGTCTCCGGCGAAGGCGCTAACCAACTGCGCCAGTGACACGATTGTGTTATAATCCAGAAGACTAAATATTTAACCTATCCCTTCCAGGCATCATCTTCTTCCCCACAACTCCGGTGGCCGGAGTTTTATTCCGGTCACCGGAAAATCACGAAATTAGAGACAAAGTAAAGAGGAACGTGCGACTAGCATAGAAAAGTGGTTACCTTGAATCGGGGATGAGTTTAGATGAGTTTTTAAAGCCGAAATGAAACCGAAAACCTCGACCCGAACCCCCTGATGGTGCTCTGTTCACAAAATCGTTTCTATGGGGTTGCTTGGCAGAGCGAGGCGACCACAGTGGTGTGAGAAAGGTGGTGAAACTGTGCTTTGTTGGTTGGAAATTCTAGGTTCGCCGAAAAAAAAAGAAAACCGAGAGAGCATGTCACACCCCGGTCGACGGAATCGGGTGTGAGCCAGAATGGAATCATAGTCGAGGATACATAGAACAACTTCTAATAATTTAAAAACTTCATAAAACATTAATTCATTTCATTGCAGCGGAAAAGATAGTGGAAACATTAATGTCTTACAATTTAAAAACATAAGTCTTAAACGATTATTAAAAGCATAAAACGGTTAAGTTGGATAGTCGGGACTATGACTCCAAGGACAGGTCCGATAGCATTTGTAAGCCCCATTTGCATGTCTCCAGAAAGTCTTGTCAATTACCTAAGAAATCATGAATATAAAACGGGTCAACATAAAGTTGGTGAGGTTCACAGGTTTAGGACTCGATAGTTAAACAGTTGTAAAACAGTTTCGGTATACTTAAATATTATCAGGGTTTATTGTTGTGGTTGTATGATCTCACCTGAACCTTGATTTCAAATACTAACGGTTTACCCACCCAGCATCTCTTGCCCAGAGATGTTAAACAGAGCAGAATAACTGACGTGTACCCCTAGACAATCCGGAGTCAGAACTGGAGCTACCAGTTAGGGTAGGGTTGTCAACCCAAATAGATCTATTCACTAGCTATCGTTTCGTACAGAACTAATTGAAATCAATTAATGATGGGATTTCGGTTGTACAAACGTTTATAACGATAATGTACCAAGTTGGGCAATCAGTAAGAGAACGAGTAGTCATACGGCTAACAAATAAACCATAATATTAAGTAAAAAGCATTTAATCAGTTTTCATGATTTCTCCCCCAAGTATAAAACAGTTAAAAGGAAAAGGGGCCGTGAAACTCACTGAATCAGCAGGTATGAAATGAGCAACCGTGAAGCGGTAGCAGCAGGTAGCAAGTAAAAGCCTAATTAAATAAATAAGGTCTTGCATAAGGTCATGATCAAATGAGTAACATAAGTCACCCAAGTGATACCGGTCAAGTCTTGACGTTTTAATCCGTTTGAAAACGTTTGAAAACGTTTGAAAACCCGTTAACTTGTATTTATTAAACAAGTACGTTCGGTGATGATTTATATTTATGTTAAATAAATATAATTTAAGAATAATCATTTTCAACAATTCAACCAAGTTTTGAACATTGAGTTTAAAGGTATAATAATGTTTATTATTATCTTCACAAGTTTGTATAATTATTTTAAGTAAATAAATATATAATTGATTTATTAATCTTGCAAGTTATAATTATATTAAATAATTATGATTAACAATACTTTGGTAAATAAAACATATATCATTAGCAAACAATTATTTGTCAAAAATAATTATTAAGCGTTTACTTTATTTTCCAAACTTAAATCTTTAATGAAAACGTTTCAAAGCTCTTATCATTTAATCATTTATATTTCGAAATCGTTTACTATTTCACTTACATGAAATATATGTTTCTCATGATATCTTAGCGACGCTTGGATTTATATAACGTTGTCTTTATAAAACTTGACTTTTATTTAAAATCTCCAACGAACGTTAGTCCATCTTTGGATACTTTGTTTTCATTAAAGTAATATTAAAAGTCCATGTAAACATCTAAAGCCAATGATTTGTCTTTGATTTATTTTTATAAAATCCTTTTATAAAAATATTTATTTTCAAAGGTGACCTTTTTGTAAAAATGTCCATTTCTAGCAAGTTTTTAAGAAAGGTTAAAACTTGTAATAAATCCAAGTATTTATGTCAAATTAATCATTTGACATAAATATTATTCTTACTAAATCTAGCAAGAATTTAATATATTCTTTTTGTCTCTTTATTTATTTTAACCATTTGTGTCATAAGTTACATATGTAACATTTGTTTAATCATTTCTTGTTTTAATATTGTTTTAACATGTAACATATATAAACATAAATAACAATCAACTAACACATTGGTGTTAGGACTTTATAAATGTAAATAAACAATCAACTAACACATTGGTGTTAGGACATTTAAATATAAATAACAATCAACTAACACATTGGTGTTAGGACTTTAAATATAAATAATCAATCAACTAACATTTTCATGTTAGGACAATTAAATATAAACAATCAACTAACATTTTCATGTTAGGACAAGTAATGTAAACATGTATAGATTAACATTTTTATTAATTATGAAGGGGCTTGGGTTTGCAAATAACTAACTAAGAAATCCATGGATTTCTTAAGATCATGGTGCACTTGAGCTACTATCCATAAGGGTTCACTAAGTGTTTCACAAATAA
>JBCNJP010005510.1:0-13843 GCA_039602395.1 Deinandra increscens subsp. villosa
TTGATGTTAGTCCAATTTGTCGTCATTATTGTGCTTAATTTGTTTTATTTGTTTATAATAATGATTGGATTACGTTGCATTTTCATTGGTTTTGTGTTTTGAAGTACCATGAGCTTAATGAGCTAAAAATGGAGTTTTATGAAGAATTGGAAGCTGCTGGTATAGGGATCGAGAATCGAGCAGGAACGAGTGAAGACTTAGAAGAAATTGAAGAAAGTTCCTAAGATCCAGATCTGGGCGGTACGCCCAGAAGTGAAGAAACCAGGGCGGTACGCCCTAAAAGTTAGAGAAGCAGCCGAGTTTTGCAATCCGGGCGGTACGCCCAGAGTTACATATTTTGGGGCGGTACGCCCCGAATTGGTCGACAGTAGAAATTTTTAGGGTTTAGTATTTAAACTTGTTTCTTAAGTTTAGTTGAAATCTATCATTGTTCCAGACGACCAGAGGCTAGGTTTTTGCGAATTTCACCTTGTTTTGGGAGTTTTGTGGAGCAATCAATCATTCGGTACATTTATTTTATGCAATCTTTAATTACAATCATGTCTGTTTCATTAGCCATGTCCGGCTAATCACCACTACCCGCTTTTGGTGATTGGTTGGTGGATTCGTTCTATGATTAATCTATTGCTTAACTAGTTGTTCCGGAATACTTGCTACCGTTGAACACCCGCATGCAGAATTGTTTAATCTAACTAGTAACCTAGGGTTTTAGTGGTCCACTGTTTATTGATCTAGCACTTTCTTGCGGCAGGACTAATCAGCCCATTAGGAACTTAGGTTGTTAGGTCAAGGAAGCAATTGGGGGGCATGTCTATGTGTCACTAGTTAGTAATTAGGTTTTTCTAGATCGGTAGCCAACCAGGATCCAGAAGTGGTTAGATTTGTCTCATTTGATAGTTCAAGTAATTTTCTAGGTTAAAGTTAGTAACTTTGTTAGTTAAATCACCCCAACAAATCAAAACAGCTAAGTGGCAATTTTAGTTACGCCCAGAGTTACATATTTTAGGGCGGTACGCCACGAATTGGTCGACAGTAGAAATTTTTAGGGTTTAGTATTTAAACTTGTTTCTTAAGTTTAGTTGAAATCTATCATTGTTCCAGACGACCAGAGGCTAGGTTTTTGCGAATTTCACCTTGTTTTGGGAGTTTTGTGGAGCAATCAATCATTCGGTACATTTATTTTATGCAATCTTTAATTACAATCATGTCTGTTTCATTAGCCATGTCCGGCTAATCACCACTACCCGCTTTTGGTGATTGGTTGGTGGATTCGTTCTATGATTAATCTATTGCTTAACTAGTTGTTCCGGAATACTTGCTACCGTTGAACACCCGCATGCAGAATTGTTTAATCTAACTAGTAACCTAGGGTTTTAGTGGTCCACTGTTTATTGATCTAGCACTTTCTTGCGGCAGGACTAATCAGCCCATTAGGAACTTAGGTTGTTAGGTCAAGGAAGCAATTGGGGGGCATGTCTATGTGTCACTAGTTAGTAATTAGGTTTTTCTAGATCGGTAGCCAACCAGGATCCAGAAGTGGTTAGATTTGTCTCATTTGATAGTTCAAGTAATTTTCTAGGTTAAAGTTAGTAACTTTGTTAGTTAAATCACCCCAACAAATCAAAACAACTAAGTGGCAATTTTAGTTACGCCCAGAGTTACATATTTTAGGGCGGTACGCCCCGAATTGATCGACAGTAGAAATTTTTAGGGTTTAGTATTTAAACTTGTTTCTTAAGTTTAGTTGAAATCTATCATTGTTCCAGACGACCAGAGGCTAGGTTTTTGCGAATTTCACCTTGTTTTGGGAGTTTTGTGGAGCAATCAATCATTCGGTACATTTATTTTATGCAATCTTTAATTACAATCATGTCTGTTTCATTAGCCATGTCCGGCTAATCACCACTACCCGCTTTTGGTGATTGGTTGGTGGATTCGTTCTATGATTAATCTATTGCTTAACTAGTTGTTCCGGAATACTTGCTACCGTTGAACACCCGCATGCAGAATTGTTTAATCTAACTAGTAACCTAGGGTTTTAGTGGTCCACTGTTTATTGATCTAGCACTTTCTTGCGGCAGGACTAATCAGCCCATTAGGAACTTAGGTTGTTAGGTCAAGGAAGCAATTGGGGGGCATGTCTATGTGTCACTAGTTAGTAATTAGGTTTTTCTAGATCGGTAGCCAACCAGGATCCAGAAGTGGTTAGATTTGTCTCATTTGATAGTTCAAGTAATTTTCTAGGTTAAAGTTAGTAACTTTGTTAGTTAAATCACCCCAACAAATCAAAACAACTAAGTGGCAATTTTAGTTACGCCCAGAGTTACATATTTTAGGGCGGTACGCCCCGAATTGATCGACAGTAGAAATTTTTAGGGTTTAGTATTTAAACTTGTTTCTTAAGTTTAGTTGAAATCTATCATTGTTCCAGACGACCAGAGGCTAGGTTTTTGCGAATTTCACCTTGTTTTGGGAGTTTTGTGGAGCAATCAATCATTCGGTACATTTATTTTATGCAATCTTTAATTACAATCATGTCTGTTTCATTAGCCATGTCCGGCTAATCACCACTACCCGCTTTTGGTGATTGGTTGGTGGATTCGTTCTATGATTAATCTATTGCTTAACTAGTTGTTCCGGAATACTTGCTACCGTTGAACACCCGCATGCAGAATTGTTTAATCTAACTAGTAACCTAGGGTTTTAGTGGTCCACTGTTTATTGATCTAGCACTTTCTTGCGGCAGGACTAATCAGCCCATTAGGAACTTAGGTTGTTAGGTCAAGGAAGCAATTGGGGGGCATGTCTATGTGTCACTAGTTAGTAATTAGGTTTTTCTAGATCGGTAGCCAACCAGGATCCAGAAGTGGTTAGATTTGTCTCATTTGATAGTTCAAGTAATTTTCTAGGTTAAAGTTAGTAACTTTGTTAGTTAAATCACCCCAACAAATCAAAACAGCTAAGTGGCAATTTTAGTTAACTTTAGGTAATCAGTAATTTAGGTTAATTTAGTAATCAATTAGTCAATTTCCACATATTCCCTTGGTTCGATAACCCTAACTTACCATTACTACAAATCAATTTAGTTGGGGATTTGAAACGGCCTGACAAACCGTTATCAAATTGGCGCCGTTGCCGGGGAATTAGTGCGCTTTTTGATTAGTTGATTTTTGTTTAATTTGCAATTTTTGTTTCATTTTTCAAAAAATTCAAAAAAAACTCAAAAATAGTGTTTTTATTCCAGTAATTACCTTCTGCAACTAAAAAAAAAAAAAAAAATTTAATTCCTGTCGAATTTCTTTTCTGGGCGGTACGCCTAAAAGTTCACACTTCTGGGCGGTACGCCTTGGGCACTTTTTCACAGAAAGTTTTGAGATTTTTGACCATCCAAGTTTCGATTTTTTCTGTTCTATTGCATTATTTACACCCCCTGGAACAGTGCTACGTAATTGGTTTGCTCTTTTGTGACCAATTTTGCAGGTTTTAGGTGATTGTGCATGCATACGCGGCATTCCCGCAAGACCTCTCCGTTGATATACAATCCAGAGATTGAGAGGACAGCTCGGCAGAACCGAGCGGAACAGAGAAACAAAAGAGCCATGGAGGGCCAAAACCCAAACCCCAACCAAAACCCCAACATTCATCAAAACCCAAATCCCAACCAAAACCCAAACCCAAATGAGAACCCCAATCAAGACCACCACCAACCACAAAACCAACCACAACATGCACCCGAAAACCCCGCCATGCCACAAAACATCCCTCCCATCCAAACCCCACCATTTCGGGTACATGGGCACAACTCGCTCCCATCCTTGTCCCCGAAATCCTCACACCATGAGGTGGAAGGGTATCACTATCGGGTCAGGTACCCAGAACAACCTTTCCGTCGAGCCCCACCACAACAACCTCCACCACCACAAAACCCACCCCGCTTCCGACAAAATCCGTGTACGAGGACCAAGATTGGCGAAGGCAAGAGGCGCAGTGGGATCAAGACTGGTATGACCCAAATGAAGATGAAGACGGATATGCGTATGGAGAGGAGCCATATGTTGAAGTTCCACGGAATCGTGCGCGAGCTCCACAGCGGAATGTTGCACCACAAGCGCCGAGAGCTTCCCCCCCCCCCCCCCAAGAGGAGTTACACAATTCAACAATGGGGGAGCTCGTCTTCAAATGGAAGGAGGAGTCCCAAGATTGGTAGAAAACCCGCCGGTTCAGGGAGTGGCTAGTCACTTTAAGCCAATAGTCGTTCCGAGTGCATCCGCGGTAGTCACGCCAATCGGAGCTAACAGAAGAGCATTTGAGGTCAGACCTCAATATTTGAATCATTTGCCGGAGTTCTATGGGAAGAGAACTGAAGAGCCATATCATCACATTCATAGCTTCGAGTCCATATGCATACCTATTGGAGCCACGGGGTTCACACAGGACGATGTCAAGCTAATGCTTTTCCCATATACCCTCAAAGATCGAGCAAGGAGATGGTTCGAGAGTCTAACCCCCAGTAGCATCTATACTTGGGTGCAAATGCAAGAAGTGTTCCTTGAATAATACTTTCCGATGAGCAAAACCAGTGAGGTCAAAGAAGGGATCCGGTCCTTCCAGCAACACACCGGGGAACCATTTCATGAGGCATTCACTCGGTTCAAGGACTTGTTGCGTAAATGCCCACATCATCGAATAGACACTTGGGATCTCATTAAAGCATTTTATGATGGTCTCCTCCCAGAGGATGTCCGAGACTTGAACTCCATCAGCAATGGGACATTCCTAACCAACACGGAAGAGGTAGATTGGGGGCACATGGAGAGGTTGAGTGCCACATCAAAAAGGCTTGCTCAGAACGGGAGAAGATCACGATCCGCAGCGGTCAAATCGGTTGATTATGAGGCGGAGGAAAGGATCGAGAAACTTCGCCAACAGACACTCCTCTTGGAAAAACAAGTAGCCCAAATGAAGTTGGGGGGTGCATCAGAAGAGGTGAAGGCTAGTGCACAAATTCCGGTGTGCACGGGTTGTGGCGAATTAGGCCACTCGATGGATGCATGTTCCACCGTGGTTCAGCAAAGCGAAGATGTCAATTATGTCCAGGGAGCGATGAATTCCAACACTTACCATCCCAACCTTCGCAACCACCCAAATTTCAGGTATGGCAATGCTAATAATCAGTTAAATCCTAACTTCCAAAGTTCTAATGTGCAGGTTGGAGCTCAGACGCAATATCAAGGCCGGCCATCCGGTTACAACCAAGCGGGCTACCAACGGAACACCTACACTCAAGGTGGGAATTCGGCCCAAAGAAGCTATCAACAAGCTCAACCGGCACCGGCACCGGAAGATGGGATGCAATCACAGTTTGCCGCACTGACGGAGAAGATGAACTCCCTTGTAGATAGTCACAAGCATCTGACCGACAAAGTTCAAGGGTTTGACAGGAGATTCGAGCTGCAAGACAAGACCATGGGAGCAGTTCAGAAACAGTTGGGTCAGTTGGCTGCCGAGTCATCGAGGCGAGATCCTGGTAAGTTGCCGAGCGACACTACCATTAACCCACAACATCAACAAGGTCAGTCTTCTAACTCGAAGAACACGCGACACGTGCCAATCAACAAGATCACAACTTTACGATCAGGTAAGTCCGTGGACAATAAGGTGGGGACACATCCACCGCAAGTTGATGGGGTGGTGGAGGATTGGGTAAGTGATGATGAAAGTGAGCCGGAAACCGACCAAATTAACCCAAAGTCAGTTGCAACCGAGTCTAGTAACCCTAGGACATCAAAAAAGGTAACCTTTAATGAATCTGGTAATAGGGTGATAGATAATGAAGTGGTTGAACAGAAAAAGTCGGTACCTTTTCCAAAAGCTTTAATTGAACCTAATCAGAAAACATCTAAACGAGGCCCACAACAAGATGAGATGTGGGATATTTTTAAACAAGTTAAAATCAATCTTCCCCTTTTAGATGCAATTAAGCAAATTCCGGCCTACGCAAAGTACTTGAAAGACATGTGCACTCAAAAACAGAATTACAAGATTCCGAAACAGCTTGATGCAAATGCAGATGTGAGTGCCATAATTTCAGGCATTTTACCAAAGAAACTCCAAGATCCGGGGGAACCAATTATTTCAATTCAAGTTGGTGACTTTCAAATGACCCGTGCCCTTTTGGATCTTGGAGCAAGTGTGAGTATTTTACCGGGGAGCTTGTACGACCAGTACGATTTTGGACCCTTGAAGAAAGCCGACACTACGGTGATTTTGGCGATTTGACCCCTAAGCTGCCCCGGGGAATTCTATCGGATGTTATAGTTAAAGTTAATGAATTTTTCTATCCGGTAGATTTCTTGGTCCTTGATTATGTGTCAGTTGAAAAAACTGCTCAGCCCATGGTAATTTTGGGTCGACCTTTTCTAGCTACTAGTCACTCACAAATTGATTGTAGGTCGGGTACCGTGGACATGACTTTTGGGAACCGCAAAATGCGGTTAAGTGTTTTTGGCAATGTGACTAACCCTTGGGAAGATGATGAATGCTTTCGGGCTGAAATCGTTGAAGGTCTTACACCTCCATTTTTCCCTTTGAATGAGGAGGATGGGACCCCCGAGGAGTTTGCTTTGTTTGGCAGGGGCTATGCAGATATGGTCAAGGAGATGGAAGCAGAGGATGAGAGCCAAGAGTTGATGGTTGTGAGAGACCAAAGACCACCATGGTCTATTCAAGTGGAGAGCTTACCGGAGCATATCGACTCACAATTGAAGCCTTCACTCGAATCACCACCTTCTCTTGAACTTAAAGAACTTCCTAAACATTTGAAGTATAATTTTGTTGGTGAGAATAACACTCTTCCTGTTACTATTTCTGCAGGTTTGACTAAGGAACAGGAGGAAGAGCTGGTGAAGGTGTTAGTGAAGCATCGGGCGGCTATTGGATGGACCATTGCAGATTTGAAGGGAATTAGTCCATCCATAGTCATGCACAAGATCATTACCGAGGAAGGAGCAAAGCCCGCGAGAGATGCGCAAAGGAGACTTAACCCAAACATGCGTGAGGTAGTCAAGAAGGAGGTACTCAAATGGCTGGATGCAGGTATTATCTATCCTATCTCTGATAGCACATGGGTAAGTCCGACTCAAACCGTTCCTAAGAAAGCTGGAATTCAAATAGTAAGGAACGAGAAAGGTGAGGAAATAGCCACCCGACCCGTAACCGGGTGGCGAATTTGCATTGATTATAGGAAGTTGAATTCCGCAACTTCCAAAGACCATTTTCCTCTACCTTTCATTGACCAAATAATTGAGAAGTTGTCCGGTCAAAAGTTTTACTGTTTTCTAGACGGTTATTCGGGGTACAACCAAATTGCCATTCACCCCGATGACCAACAAAAGACCACTTTTACTTGTCCGTATGGCACCTTTGCTTTCCGGAGGATGCCATTCGGTTTGTGTAATGCCCCGGCCACTTTTCAAAGATGCATGATGGCTATTTTTCTGATATGATCGGGGATTCACTTGAAATTTTCATGGACGACTTTTCAATTTTTGGTACATCGTTTGAGTCTTGTTTGAACCAGTTAACACGAGTCTTAGAGCGTTGCATAGAAACTAATCTAGTGTTAAGTTGGGAGAAGAGCCATTTTATGGTTCAAGAGGGGATTGTGTTGGGACACGTGGTGTCGAGTCGTGGGATTGAGGTTGATAGGGCAAAAATTAAAGTGATTTCAACTTTGCCTCCTCCCACGAATGTTAAGGGTGTTAGGGCATTTTTAGGTCATGCCGGGTTTTATAGGAGGTTCATTAAAGATTTTAGCAAAATTACTAAACCTCTTTGCAAACTGTTGTTAAAAGATGAAGTTTTTGATTTTAATGATGAGTGTCTAAATTTTTTTAACACTTTGAAAAAAAATTAATTGAGGCACCAGTTTTGCAAGCATCCGATTGGTCCATACCTTTTGAGATTATGTGTGATGCCTGAGATTTTGCTGTTGGGGCGGTTTTGGGTCAAAGGGTAGATAAAAAACCGGTTGTGATCTATTATGCAAGTAAGACTTTAGATGGGGCTCAATTGAATTATACTACCACTGAAAAAGAATTACTTGCAGTTGTGTTTGCTCTTGATAAGTTCAGGTCCTACATCTGGGGAAGCAAGGTGATTGTGTATTCGGACCACAGTGCTGTCCGGTACTTGATGGAGAAGAAGGATGCCAAGCCGAGACTCATTCGGTGGATCCTTTTGTTGCAGGAGTTCAATCTGGAGATTAGAGACAAGAAGGGTAGTGAGAATGTGGTGGCGGACCATTTGTCCCGATTGCCCCACATTGAAGTAGAGGATGATGAATGGAGCATCAATGAGACGTTCCCCGATGAACAATTGTTAAGTGTTTCTCATTTGCCTTGGTATGCTAACATTGTTAATTATTTGGCTGCAGGTACAATTCCGGAACATTGGCCCAGGAGAAAGAAGGTACATTTGAAGTCTCAACCACATAAATACATATGGGATGAACCGGATTTGTTCAAGGTAGGACCGGATCAAATAATCCGGAGGTGCATACCAGAGTCGGAGGTACAAGCAGTGTTGGAATTAGTTCACGCATCGGCATGTGGAGGTCACTTTAGTGGACACAAGACGGGTCACCGGGTTCTTTCATCCGGGTTGTTTTGGCCCACGCTTTTCAAGGATGCCTTTGAGTTCGTGAAGCATTGCACGAGATGTCAGCAGATGGGAAGCATCACAAAGCGTGATGAGATGCCTTTGCAACCAATTTTGGTTGTAGAGATTTTTGATGTTTGGGGCATAGATTTTATGGGCCCTTTCCCTAATTCTAATGGTTTTCTTTACATTCTAGTAGCGGTAGATTATGTGTCCAAATGGATAGAAGCCATAGCTACTAAGACCAATGACCATAGTGTAGTTTGCAAATTTGTCCAACAAAACATTTTTTCTAGGTTTGGAATCCCTCGTGTGATCATAAGTGATGGGGGGTCCCATTTCAAGAACTTTAAATTTGGCAAACTACTCAAGAAGTATGGCATAGACCACCGAATTGCAACCCCATATCATCCGCAAACAAGCGGTCAAGTGGAGGTTTCCAATCGGCAAATTAAAGAGATTTTACAGAAAACTGTGCGAATCGACCGCAAGGATTGGTCTTCCAAGTTGAATGACGCCTTGTGGGCGTATCGCACTGCTTTTAAAACGCCTATTGGAACCACTCCCTATCGGTTGGTCTATGGAAAGGGATGTCATTTACCTGTTGAGTTAGCTCACAGAGCATTATGGGCTGTGAAAGAAGTTAACTTGGATTATGATGCTGCAGGTAGAGAAAGGAAGCTCCAGCTGGGAAAATTGGAAGAGTTACGCGATGAGGCGTACGAGAGTGCAGCTGCCTACAAGAGCAAGATGAAGAAAGTGCACGATGCACGATTGAAGAAGATGGATTTCCAGGTAGGTCAAAAGGTGTGGTTATTTAACTCACGGTTGAAGTTGTTCCCAGGTAAGCTGAAAAGCAAATGGACGGGGCCATTCCTCATCACAAGTGTGGGGGGGTATGGTAACTTCGAGATTGAAGACCTGGATGACCACCTGAGGCAGGTAGTAAATGGCCACAGGTTGAAGCCGTATCTGGACTCGGCAGACATTCACGGGCAAGTCGACAAAGACGATTACTTTTTGGCGCCCGCTTCTGAAAGCCCTGAAACGTGAAAGGGAAGTACGGTCTGGCTGAAGACCTTAAAAACTTAGCGCTAACTGGGAGGCAACCCAGCGGTTTGTTTTTCATTTTGATTTTTGTGTGTTTTCGTAGTTTTTGTTAGATTTTACGTTTTGGTGTGTTTTCAGGAAATCGGGAAGCTCGGAAGTGAATCTGTGCCATCAGCTGCATTCCAGGTAAGTTTTAATCAAATTTTTGGCAGTAAATATGTTCGGTGGTGCAAAAGTGGTGTTTTTCCAGAGATAGAAAATTTTTGAGGCCCCAAATTTCCAAACTTTCTGCCAAAAAGAGGCAAGGGCGGTACGCCCAGGATGAACCAATCCAGGGCGTTACGCCCGGAAATTTTCTTAAAAAAAATGGAATTATAAATCGGGGCAATACGCCCACAGCAATGCCAATTTGGGCGGTACGCCCGGAGTTTGAACGATGAAAAAATATAAAATAGGTGCGGCGGGTCGGTTCTTCACAACCCACCGCCACAAAATCTTTCTCTCTCGATCTAAACTCACCACCCTCGCCACCGCACACGGTTATTCACCACCGTCGAGACCACCATCACCACCACGCCCGTTTACGTCACCGCCAAACCCGTAACCGCTCACTTTAACCACCGCGACCGAACCGCCACCTGTATATATATATATATATATATATATATATATATATACTAGTGGGGTACCCGCGCGTTGCTGCGGGCGACAGTTTATAGCGCGTCATTTGTCTTATGTTCGCACATTCGACGACGATGATAATTCACACCACGATATTCGTTTCCTGTTAGCGCGATGCAGCGCGGCACACAATTTATAATACAGTACATGCGCTTTTGCCGGTGATGACAATTTCTAAGAGTCGTGACATATGGTGCAACCTGTGCGATGCGACATCGATGATCAACCAAGGCGGTACATGTTTTTGTTAGATTATCAATCCTCTTATGATATATTGCATTGTATGTTTGTAAGTTTTCTCATTCAGAGCATTGATTTAATTTATGTAACATTCTAGATCTCAAATAAATACTATAACCAACCATATTGGGAATTGATATATAATTTAAAATTTGTTTCTTATTAAGCAGGTCAAACTTGACAAAACGTGCGGGTCAGGTCGGGTATGGTGTCAAAACGAGTGCAAATCACATGTCAATTTAAAAACGGATCAGAGTGTGCGTAGGTATGTAAGTGAGATTATGTTTGTTATATTTGATGCAAGAAATAAGAACATAAGATGGATCATGACTAAAAAACTTAAAATCCACACTTAACGTGGTATCCTTGAAAATTCTTACATCTACCATCCTTGAAATTCGTCCGTCTACCGATTTAAGAAGTCATATCTCCATTGATAGAACTTAATTATAACACAAATCAAATGATGATTTCTGTTGATAAACTTAATTATAACACAAATCAAATAATGATAGTTGATTCAAAAGTTGATAAATATATTAAAAAATGTGATCTTAAAGCAATACCAGAAATAAGAAGAATGATGATGATGTAAAATATGATTGTAACTTTAGCCATAGGAATTATAATCACTTGAAGTGTTCACTCTGGAAATGCAATCGTAAAAAAATATGTGTGAAACATATATAATGGTTAGAAGCTATTAAGAGTCCAGTGTCCAGTTGCAACCAACAAAACACTTATGTCAAAATATTAACTATCAAGAATAAATTATAACAATGTCTATTTTTTGCATCAAATCACACGTACCAAAATCTTGTAGTGCTCTGTCTATGAGTGTTCATAGGGACGCATATGAAAAAGCAATCACCTTTCTTTTTCTTTGTGAAAGTATCTTCACTCCGCAAAAGAAAAAATTACACCAAAAAAATATCTTTTAGAACATAAAAAAAAGGAAAATAATGCATGCTAAGATCTTAAGCATCTCTGTGTAAAATGGGTTCATTACATTTGCAGCTTTAAACTCTGAGATTTCATCTCCTTCCAATCTTCTGTCACTGCAATAAAAAACCCATATCAAATTTTGAACACCTCTTTGCTGTGATAATAGAGAAATACTCTTACAGATCATACCCACTTAATTCATATAAACAATGAACTCATGAACCTGAAAGTGAAGGCCCAAACTCTGTTACAAACAATAACTTTCTAAATAATCAAAAAAATAATAAGAATACCAAAGTTCAAAACTAACATGGGATAATCACCTCATACGGATCCATGATGTCAAACGTGAATGATACTTTTATATGCCTCTGATTTATTCACTTATATAAATAAAGAGGCGTTTTTTTAGGTATAATAAAACTTACTGAGATGAAAAATAGATAAAATCTTATTGTGATGGACAATTTCAGACAGTGCTAAAGCTACCAAGTAATTAAACAAAACAAACACGTACAAACCTGAACTGAAGTTTCAAAATCAAGCCCGTTAGAAAGTGAAAGCATAAAAATAAATCAACTGAACAATGGAACATGAAATTTACAATTTGAAAGGAAAAAGAATGCAGAGTTGCTGAGAGAAAAAGTTGGTATACTTTACGCCGTTACTATTTAGAAAAAATACGTTGAGGGTCAACTTTACAAAACTTGAATGATTATGGTCAAGTGGACATTATGTATTTGACTTCCAATTATTTGTAAAATACCTATACTGACCGCGTGTAGAGGCTGAAGTTACATGGACATATGGCACATTACATTATACCTGGACATTCAAGGTTAGAATATTGGCACGTTGAGCTTGTCAATGCAACTTCGTTCTTTGTGTGAATACTTTCTATGCAACCTGCAAAATACTTGTTATGCAGAGTTCTTGGTAAATGATAGCAACATGCATTACAAAAAAAATAAGTAGACTGTGTATAATTGAAGTAATTCCTAATAGACGAATCATAATTTTGTTTTCCTCGATTGCTTTTTGGCAGCAACTAATTTTTTCTGCTTAATTTCTTACCTCTAAAAATATAAAAGCTTAATTTCTGACCTCTATGATACATCTGGTGCTTTGATTATGCTTCGACTCCGTAAGAGACCACAATCAAAGCAATAGAAGAGAACAGAGTCAGGTTAACATCAAAGACAAATTGTACATGTGCCAACTGCCAAGCATCCTTAGTAAATCGCCACTTACCAGTGCACTAACAGGTTAGCAGATGTCACATGTACGCCTAAATTGATTACATGCTAAACCAAAATTAAGGATACTAATTAATACATCAAAATTTTAAAGTCATACTAACTACTACGCACAAACACCTAAATTGATTACAAGCTTATTTTAAACAAAAATTAACCATTCCATCAGGTGAAACACAATAAAGGTGAAAACTTGAAATTAAAAGAAATAATCGTACCTAAATCGACTAATTCTCCATTGATTTTGGGTGTTATGAGTTTTGATTGAAGATGTAGGGTTGCATTTGCTAAATCATTCGTGCAGTCTCATGTGTTTGTTCCTACAAAAATAAATAAACAACGCATGACACTGGGGCATTCTTTTTTTCTCATATCGTTGAATTTCCAGCCGAATAAATCAAGATTCATTCAGCCTATATAAATCAAGGACATGCAGATTCATCTCTACTCCAATTATTGCAACAGATTCTACCTATTTGCTGTAAAACCACACTTTCTTCATCCAACAAAACAGCAAGGATTATGAAAATGGTACCTACATTTAAGATATCTCGGTTGTATTTCAGATTCACAAACCCAGCAATTGTCATGCAAATAGTAGATAATCATAATATATACAAGTTTGTAATTAAGCTCCTTCATGTATTTCAGATTCATAAAGTACTAAATCGAGATAAAAGTGTGAACTTGACCTGAAAAATGAAAAAGCAGAACAGAATTGTACCTTGTAGACACTTCAAATGATTTGCGGTAAAGTTTGTTCCCGGGATCCTGAAATAGACACTTCAAATGATTTGCGGTAAAGTTTACATCTCACGTGATATAGTATAAGTGCGACTAAATATTTTTTCAGTTTCTAATCTAATTAGCCAAAGCGACCAAAGTGGCTTTAAGGAAACATGAACATTTTACAACAAACCGATGCATCTATTACGAATTATCCTGTTTATCAATTTCAATAACCTATTAACATTGATTAACAATGAAACATAGCCAGATTCAGTGATATGATT
>JBCNJP010005512.1:0-14785 GCA_039602395.1 Deinandra increscens subsp. villosa
AATCACTTAACCCCTTGCATCAAGTGTAAGAACCCTTCACACCCATCAGCCAATTAAACCACTAAACTGGAAATATTCATCAAGAAATTAAAACCCTAGATACGGAATGATCCCAACTTACAGTCCAAATGACAAATTGATTTCATTGAGCTAAAAAATTAAAACCCTAACTACGCAAATACATAGTCTACACAAATTGATCAATAAAAGGTCGTAGATTTAAAGCAAATCTACAAACTATGATGATTACATACTCAAAACATATCGATCTGTGAGAAAAAAACATAAATTTGACGGAAATTGAAACATACCTCAAGAGAAACGAAAATTAGAAGTACAATCGAATGAAGACAAAAGAGGAAAAAAAACCCTTTGAAGAAGGCGGAGGTCCAAAAGATACAGAAGACGAATGGAAAGTGAAAGCAATTTATAAGGATGCTGATTCACGGAGAACTGAAGCGTCCGAATTGAGAACAGAGTGTGAAGGAGGCGTTCCAAAATTGAAGGAGGTCGGTTGATCCTAAACGATTCATATCCCTATTTGATTGAAGGGAACGTTCAGGCGCCATAAATGAACAACGGATTTTCATTGAGAAGAAAAGGCGCCGGGAATTGGATTAGGGCTTGAAAGAGGGAGCGGTGGTATAATGAAGGAGGGCGCGAAATCAAGGACGTAGATATGGTTAGAGAGTGACACATGTCTTTAGTTATCTTCACTTATTAAATTAGTAGATTAGTAGATTAATGCACCTATGATTTTGATGACGTGTAATTATTTCTGAATTTTGAATAAAAAATTGTGAAAAACCCCTCTAGAACTCGCGGACCCTGTAGATCCGCTTTGGGGTATCCATATTTTTTTACCCGGGTATTTAAAGTTTTAAAGTCCATGTCTTTTCCTCATTCACACGTTCAAGGATTAGGGTTCTTGTCACACGCTCCTGGTCTTCACCGACGCCCTTCCGCCCTTTTGTGATATTCATTATTTGTCGTTCCGATTCGGTTTAGGCTTTTTATTTCTAGCAAAAGTTAAGATAGCTTACCATAGAGAAATAGCTTACCATAAAAACGTATTTTAGGTTTGGAATTTGGATTCCTACTGGGCTTCTTGCCATGGGCGGCTTTCGTCTCATATGATCACATCAGCAAGAAAGATTTGTTCTTGAGGCCTTATGTTCTTTATTTGGTGTTCAGATTATAGATCTATTGTTTATTCAATTTTAATTCTAGGTTTAACTTCGATTTTGTTTCACTTCTATTTAACAGGTTAAGAATTTGGTGGTGTCGTGGTGGTTGCTGGCAATATTTAAGAGTGATGGGTGGTTTGACGGTCAAGGAACCATCGAAACAAGGATAAAAATTGAATAAATTTGGTTACTATCATTCAGTGAAGTTTTCACCAATTGGAAATGATGAAATTACTATCATTCTCGAGTTAATTGAAGGTGAGTCTTTCATTTTTTTCATCCTTTCTATTTAAGGTTCTAATATCGATCGCCCTCCATTGTCAATTTGCTCCGGTCAAGGGTTTTTCATATGATTGGCTTTTAACCAAACCCTAAACAAAAAATGAATTTTTGTATTTCTATGACAGCGATTGATTATGGATTGGGTATTCAAGATTTCAAGCAAAAGGGTGCGATTTGTATGATCGTCTTTAGGGTTTTTATCTATCAGATTTAATTCATGTTATGATTTATCAGGAATTCTACATCGCTGGTATGTTCACGGTTAAGTGTTAATGAAAAGAGACAAGTTTTTGGGGTTAAGGTTATTAATCGGGTCAATTCAAACGGGTTTCGGGTTATTAGGGTCGGGTTGATCGGGTTTTTTTTTTAATTAAAAAAATGATGTAGTGGATGAACCATAAAGCCTCTAATTTATATTTTATATTTTATATTTAAAAGAAAATCCTTCAAATAATACTAACCAATTAAAAAACAAGAAAAGAAAAACAGTCACGGAGGTACCATGAGATAACGCCTAGGAGGAGATTTGGACACATAGTGCTAGCTCCCTAGGGGCGGTGTACGGGACGCTATGAGAGGCTATCAAGCCCTTATCACACCCACCATGGGCATTGGTAAAACCAGAAATTCAAAACCGGGGAGTCACAGTATAATAGATTAAAAAGTGTATACGGTTATTTCTAATCATTGTATTATAAACATATGAACGATGTATTGTTTTCTTTTATTATTTTTCTTTTAATAAACACAAAAGAAAATATGTTAAGGTATATTGATATTTTTTTTAAAGGTTAAAGATTAAAGATTATGAAAAACATTAATTTAGATGTATGAGTAAGATAGTGTTTGGTGGTAAATTAGTGATTCCTAAAATAAATGGTTGTGGATTTAACTCCTCCAAAATAAGAGAATGATAATTTTAATCCTTAAAATAAACTTAATGGTAGCATTAAATTTTTTTTTGAACGAAAAATTTATTAAAACACACGACCAACTCCTAGCAAGGAGCTAGAAGTCGCTGAAGCAACATGATATTACAACGAGAAAGAAACCCAATCTTTCCTAGGAAATGATCGTGACTTACAACGGTGGGCAAACCAATAATAACTAAGACTTTTAATCTCGAACACTACCCTTTGTATTGAAGGGGTCCTGTTGTCGAAAATCGCTTTGTTTATCTCAATCCAAATACACCAACATCCCGAGAGAAAAATAATGTTTAACGCCTTGCTTTTCCAATTCGGGAAACCGCCATATTTGTGAACATTCACCAAATCAATTACTGAAAAAACGATGACCGAAGGGATCTTGCACCATTGACCATTGTGCCACAATTTGCCTTGTAGCATTAAATTAATGATTTTTATTTAAAAATATATTAAAAAGTTAACTAATAAATTTGTATGTTTTATTAAAAGTATATTTGTAAGTAATTATATATGATAAAAATGTTGCTTAGGGAAAAAATATACAGAAAACCAATAATTATCTAAAAAACTAAAAAATCAATATTTTCTTCTCTATAACTTCTTCATATATTAATAATTTTTAAAAATAATTTCACCAAAAAGTGTAACACCCGTATACAATTTGATGCCAAACTTACACATTATAACGTTAAAAATTTTGGTCCCAGAAAATTTCTTTACAAAAACATATGATTTGTAATCATAAGATGCCACCATAGTGGTTTACATTTACAAAATTTACTTATAATTGGTTTGACATCTAAATGTGATCTTCGACTTATATATAAGTTCTTCTCACCATAATACAAGACGGGTCGTTCGTTCTCGATGTGATCGGTTCTTCGTAGTCTTTGATGAGCATCCCACTAGGCTTTCCCTTTACCTGCAACATACTCACTTTCAATAGTGAGCTTCTATTGCATAACAATTTATTACAATATCAAATAATGAAGAAAAACAATAAAATTTGGTTTTTCACTCTGGGGCGGTACGCCCAGAATGAATAATTTCTGGGCGGTACGCCCTGGACCATTTTTGACAGAATATTGGCTATTTTCGGCCAGTTCCATACTTAGCCAAATTTTGGCCTTCTTTCCCCTGTTTTCTACCAGATTTCACCAACCGGGTTTCCATCATTTTTCAAGTGTTTTAACACTCACAAAACACTTCTAAAACATGTTTTCATACACATCAACATACCTTATTCAAGGCGAATTCAAACTTTGCATATGCGGGATCAACAAACCCGTTTGACCCATTAGAACACCCATAGCTTTATTGCCAATGACCTGTCCTTATTGCAAGCTAATTTTTTTTCCGTAATCCATAGGCAAACATGTATAACAAATCAATTCCATAAGCTAATTATGTCATTTAAACCTTTATGGGTTCTATGCACTTCGTGTGCTTGTTACTTATTGGAAATAACACAGTTTTTGAGGATTATGATCCTAAACTCATGTGACAGCCTATTTATGCATCAAATAGCATTTAGGGAGTTGGTATCTATTCATTCAACCACTTTTGGGTTATTGTACCCATCTGACCCGTTAAGGCGGGTCCTTGCCTCTGGTTTACTCCAATGCCTCACTTGACCACATTTAAACCTTGGAATCTATGGTTCTATAACCATTTATGATTCCCATTCTTTCGTTCTCGGGATAGACTCTTCAAGCCCATTTAGCCATTGTGACATCCATTCATTATTTGATTCGTCCGAATCTTTCCTGTGGTCAAGTTTATCATTGGAGAACCTCTTGGCTTGGGCTTCATGGTTCCTAGAACCATTCTTCACCCATTACGCACTTTATAGTTTATTCTTCTAAATTGCCAATACACATATATTTATCTAATTCATGTAACATAAATAATGTTACACATAAAGTTGGTTCCTACAACCATTATTAATAATTTACACATTAGCATAAGGTTATGGTTCCTATGAACCAATTAGTAAGTATTATACTTTGACTTAATACTACGAATCCTTTAGAATCATTTGACCCATTTAACCCATTAGCATGAGTTCTATGATTCATTCACCGCTAATATCATATATTCAATATTCCTTTAGAATCATTTGGCCCGTTAGCATGAATTCTACGATTCATTTACCGCTAATATCATGTATTTGTGTAACCATGGTTCCTATGAACCATTTGGTTAAGCATTGTTCTTTGACTCTTTTCCTACTTAGAGCTTATCTCTAAGTATGTTACTTTGTAATTATACGCATTTCATAAAAATCATGCATTCAATATCTTTAATGCAATTATGAGTCATAAACAAATGTGTAACATAGCATAGATGTTACCTTTTATGGTGTAAGTAATACTTACCTCGATTCGTCCCAAAGTCCTTTACCACTTCATCCGGTTGACCCATATGATTCCAAGCTCAAACCTAGCTTTTTCAATAGTCAACATTTAACTCATTAGTATTCCCTTTCATGACTATTTTAGTCATTTAGATACTAACCATTTCCATTTTGCATATTCATCATAATTTTTATGTTCTAATCGAAACCATCACTTTGACTTATAAAGTCCAACCACAATTTACATACGAACACATATAATTGCACTAATCACATATCATATAGGTCATATAATATGTATATTCAACTTTCATACATGTATAGAGCAAGTATAATCACAACTTCAATCTTAACTGATTTTAGAAGTTAATATTTTTGTGTATACTCTTTCAGCTATGCTGCTGTAATGGTCATTTTTGACCCATCTACGAATTTTTCTAGCATTCCATGATCAAAGATGAAAGGTAGTACACTGAAAGACCTTTCCAGGCGTATATGGCACACCTTCTAACGATTTTTCTGTGATTTTATACGATTTTTCTAAAAACAGGACAGCAGCTTAATTTTAACCAAACAGCATGCTGGAAAATTGAGTGACCATATTAACGGGTCATTTTGACCCATTATACTTCAGATTCAATTTCCGGTGTTCAAATACAAAACGTAGTATTCAAAACAAGCTTTTCAACCGTATATCGTGCATCCCAAACGGACATACGAGTGATCTTATACAACACTTTCAAAACAGCCCCTCAACTAGATTTTTATCATTTTTTTATGGTTCTACATCATTTTATTTAACACACTTTATAAGCATGGATTTCCCAAATCAAGCACATTCTTATTTCATGATTGTAAGTAGTGTACATACCTACATTTAGTCATGAATTCACATAATTAATCTCACCTAGGCATTTCATCGAGCACCTTATGTGCATTATCATATGGCATTCATGCTCTTGAGTTTTCTAGGCATTTCACCTACCATTTTCATATCTTGGGTAGAATCCCTTCAAACCCATTATCAATTTATCATTTTCCATATGAAAACACTTCAAGATCATCATAATATTAGTTATTGTAGGCATGAATTTCATCACCTACTTAACCATTCATACATGGTGTTCAACAACTAGAGATTGGTGACTAATTCACCCGATAATTCATAAACTAAGGTTCTAATTAGCAATACATGAACCCAACATTAAAAGATTCAAGCTAAACATAGCAGATTTCAACAATTTGAGCCATAGCTCCATGACCTACACATGCATGAATGATGGGGATGAACTTACTTGACTCCAAATTGGGTTTGGAAGAAGAAAAGCACTTCCAATTTGCTCTTGATGACAAGATTTGCAGCCTAAAGCCCCTCTAATTGCAGAATTTTGATTTTGGAAGAGGAGGAGGGCGTGGGTCGATCAACAGGTCGCAGATGCGACCTCCCTCCCCTTTCTCCTCTATTTTGTTAATTAGGCTATTAGGTAATTGCAATTCTGGTCCCTCAAGTTATCTCTTTTACCCCTTGTACCATTCTTTAAGGAGTTTTGGCTAAATCACCCATAACTTTGTGTTTTATTTAAAATAAACCTCTTTTTATTTAACTTATATATTAAACCCCTTATATACATAACGGGTTAAGTTATGGACTAATGTCCGTCATTTATTTACGACTAAAATATTTGTTCAGTTTCGGGATGTTACAAATCTACCCCCCCTTAAAGAAGGTTTCGTCCCCGAAACCTATTCCAGGTCTTAGTCACCAAAGGACATTAGCCTAGCCTTTATAAAGACTGCGGTTGCACTAGTAACCTTATATTCAATGGTTACCCGTATAAATCACAATGTATATATATTTAGGCCCACATATAAATATGTATCTAATATGTCCCCATTTCTATTTAGCATTCGCTATGGACCCCTCAATGTCCGAAATTTTATGGCCATTTTATGGTCATCCTCAACGTTCCTCATAACCCTTGAAACTTGACCAAACGGGTTTGAGTTGTTAGATTCCGACTTTGTCATCATTCGACAATTTCATTTCTTGCTTTTACTCACCCCATAGGATAGTATTAGCTTGATAACTTTTTGTTATCCTTTATATTCACATTTTACGCGTTTAGGAGTTCACAGTTTATAACTCCACATATCATTTAGGGTCAAGGTTCTAATGACACTGACATGATTTTGTCGACCAAAATCGAATTTTCAAATAATCATCCTCTCCGTAAGAGGTTTAAACGTTAATGTAATAATACTCGTACCTTAGTTTCATCACAATCTGCTTAGATAGCCTTCTTGCTCATGTTTACCTTGACGATAATCCTAGTCGGAATCTCGTCCCGCAACTTTCCTGCTAGTTGTGTCCTCGCACAGTGTAACTGTACCTACACACTTTAAGCAGTATAACAATATTTGCAAATGTTTAACATGTCACTTGCCGTTTACAATTCACATTCAATAATGTAGTACCTTTTTATTGGATGGTTCCCATGACTCTAAAAGCCATTTATACCATCCCATAACCCTTTTTAGGATTACTCTGTTCCATCTATTACAATTCAACGTGTCATGCATTGATCTATTCTTGGCTCATATACTAGCCTTTAGCATTTATCACATTAATTATGATTCATTTGAATAATTTACACATCAACATACATGTATTAATCAAGCCATGGCTACTAAGAGTCATTTAGCTATTTCTTGTCAATATGGACCTTATCCTTCTTGCCTTATCATTACTGGCACAATTCCTATGAATTGTTTATCATTCGATTGCATATTAATCTATGGTTACGGTTCCTATGAACCATTTATTGTTCATTTAACACGTTGGCACATTATCATATTTTTGTGTTGCCATGGTTCTTTTGAACCATTTTGCTAGCAATCATCAATTTAACCAGTATTATGATCCCTAAGGATCATTTCTAAACATTTTAACATGTAGACATGGTTCTTTCTAACCATAATTCGACCACATAACATTTTAGCGCGTAATTATGGTCACTTTACATTCCAACTTTTATTTGGAATATCTTGAGGATACTTACTTACATGGGAATCATCATGTCTCAACCACATGAGTTTTATTGTGTTTAAACAAGGTTACTTTCCACCTTTTGTTAAACATCTAGTCATTTCATAGGGTTACGGGTTTTATAGCATATGCAATAATCCGTTTCCCCCTATTCTTATTTCCAATTCATATTTTTAATCAATTCTAGACTTGGGTTTTATCTTGAGTCACTTAAAATCATTCGCATCATATAATTCGACATCTTTTAGCTATTTATGACATCGCATAATAAACATGATTCAACCGTCTCAACGGTTTTTGTCGATTAAAACATATGACCACTTCGACTCATTAAGTCCATGGTTATTCGTTAATCTTTCTTTTATGACATTTCAATATAAGATTCAACATTTGTACATCCGCAGATGTCCCATTTGTAACCTTGTTTCAAAATTGTTGGCTTCACGGCTCCTACAGAGTCGTTCTTCACCAATTTCCATTTCATTTATATTTCAATTTCAATTTCAAATTATGACCTCATGGGTCCAGATTCTTATTTCGACCCAATATATACACATGCATATGCATTACCATTTATTAAAATGTAATCCAGGTTGGGTAGTCCCACCTGGTTGTACCTTAGCACATGCCCATTATGCATTCGAGTCCTAGCCCAATGCATTTTTGAGTCGTAAGTGTCATCATCCATCCACTTGCTTGGGTACAATTTTCCTATAAATTTCAGACTTCCTTTGCCCTTAGCAAGGTTTTCTAAGTTTTATTGGTCATGGCCAATAACTTTTCACAGATTTATACGAGGTTTCTCGCCTAGGCTTTACCCCGTTTCTACCTGCCTCATTGCTATTTGGGCTCTCAAAGCCTCCTTCCTTTATTTCCCTGTAAGATCACCGCCATCATGGTCCATTGATCTACAGAAACAAAGTTTTCATTAGCTTAACAGCTTTTATCTACCTTACCGCAGCAAGGTTTTATATATATACCATATTGGTCATAACCAATATTTCCCCCCGGGTTTAAGTTTTCATTAGCTCAACAGCTTTTATTTACCTTACCGCAGCAAGGTTTTATATCTCATATTGGTCATAGCCAATACTCCCCCCGGGTTTAAGTTTTCATTAGCTCAACAACTTTTATTTACCTTACCGCAGCAAGGTTTTATATCTCATATTGGTCATAGCCAATACTCCCCCAGGTTTATACGAGGTTTTTAGCCGCAGCATTACCCCGCTTCTACCTGGGACACTTCACTCACGCATTCCTCGGTTCAGGTGTGATTACACCTCCTCGTGCGTTTCCCGAGTGATAGCAAATACTCTGCCTTATAGGCATAAAGGAACATTCATTCAGTTTAATTACAGTTTCAATCATTAGTTAAAGGTTATGTACCTTGCCCGGACGCTTCATCAAGCTTGAACCGATCACCTTTCCCCGATCCCTTGAGCTCAAGGTTTGAGTTTAAGTACTCCCCGAGCACTTAATTCTCTCAAACCATGGCTCTGATACCAAATTGTAACACCCGTATACAATTTGATGCCAAACCTACACATTATAACGTTAAAAATTTTGGTCCCAGAAAATTTCTTTACAAAAACATATGATTTGTAATCATAAGATGCCACCATAGTGGTTTACATTTACAAAATTTACTTATAATTGGTTTGACATCCAAATGTGATCTTCGACTTATATATAAGTTCTTCTCACCATAATACAAGACGGGTCGTTCGTTCTCGATGTGATCGGTTCTTCGTAGTCTTTGATGAGCATCCCACTAGGCTTTCCCTTTACCTGCAACATACTCACTTTCAATAGTGAGCTTCTATTGCATAACAATTTATTACAATATCAAATAATGAAGAAAAACAATAAAATTTGGTTTTTCACTCTGGGGCGGTACGCCCAGAATGAATAATTTCTGGGCGGTACGCCCTGGACCATTTTTGACAGAATATTGGCTATTTTCGGCCAGTTCCATACTTAGCCAAATTTTGGCTAAGTATGGAAAGCATTCGGTTGTTCTAATCATCATTCAATCATCATATGAGGTCATAGATACAAATTTACAGCCCCAATTCGACCAATTCATCATCAAATTTTCGGAATTAAACATGCAAGTAACATGAGGTTTGCTTACCCAATAACCTTCATAGTTTGGCTATAGTTAGAGCTTGAAGAGCGTCTTACCGTTCACGAATGTAACCTTTGTATCATTTAGGAACGACACCACTTAACAACTCAACGTGGTTCCCACAACCTCATTCAAGATCAATGCCCAAGACACGTTTTGCAACCTTATGCAAGCCTTTGGCCCACTATGGCTCTTATGAGTCATTTAGAAGGTGTTGTGATGATTGTATAATGATATGCACATGTTTTAGACATGTAAATGCTTAAATCTATGACCAAAACATGAAGTTTTGGTGGGATAAACCCTAGGTGACGAAAATTAAGCCTTAGGGTCAAGTTTTGGATTCCATGATGTAAATACAAGAATTATGGGCTAGTTGACTTGTATTACTTAAATGATGCTTGGTAAATTGAACTATTGTTTCAAAATCATGTTAAGGAATCCATGGTAGTAGAACCTAAATCAAAATAGGTTGAAATTGTCCTAAAACATTTTTACAAGTGTAATAATTATTACTATTACACTAACGCATTATTAACATCCTAACCGAGTTTAGGATTTAAGACGAAACATTGCATTTTCATCAAAATATCAAAATATTACATCTTATGGTTTCAAGATATTATTAGGTTTTGAATTGGGTTTTAACGTAGAAAGTCTCCAATTTCCACCTAATCTCGTCAATTATTTGACGCCTTGGTTAATTTAAGACATCCCGAAATTTGTAACACCCGTATACAATTTGATGCCAAACCTACACATTATAACGTTAAAAATTTTGGTCCCAGAAAATTTCTTTACAAAAACATATGATTTGTAATCATAAGATGCCACCATAGTGGTTTACATTTACAAAATTTACTTATAATTGGTTTGACATCCAAATGTGATCTTCGACTTATATATAAGTTCTTCTCACCATAATACAAGACGGGTCGTTCGTTCTCGATGTGATCGGTTCTTCGTAGTCTTTGATGAGCATCCCACTAGGCTTTCCCTTTACCTGCAACATACTCACTTTCAATAGTGAGCTTCTATTGCATAACAATTTATTACAATATCAAATAATGAAGAAAAACAATAAAATTTGGTTTTTCACTCTGGGGCGGTACGCCCAGAATGAATAATTTCTGGGCGGTACGCCCTGGACCATTTTTGACAGAATATTGGCTATTTTCGGCCAGTTCCATACTTAGCCAAATTTTGGCCTTCTTTCCCCTGTTTTCTACCAGATTTCACCAACCGGGTTTCCATCATTTTTCAAGTGTTTTAACACTCACAAAACACTTCTAAAACATGTTTTCATACACATCAACATACCTTATTCAAGGCGAATTCAAACTTTGCATATGCGGGATCAACAAACCCGTTTGACCCATTAGAACACCCATAGCTTTATTGCCAATGATCTGTCCTTATTGCAAGCTAATTTTTTTTCCGTAATCCATAGGCAAACATGTATAACAAATCAATTCCATAAGCTAATTATGTCATTTAAACCTTTATGGGTTCTATGCACTTCGTGTGCTTGTTACTTATTGGAAATAACACAGTTTTTGAGGATTATGATCCTAAACTCATGTGACAGCCTATTTATGCATCAAATAGCATTTAGGGAGTTGGTATCTATTCATTCAACCACTTTTGGGTTATTGTACCCATCTGACCCGTTAAGGCGGGTCCTTGCCTCTGGTTTACTCCAATGCCTCACTTGACCACATTTAAACCTTGGAATCTATGGTTCTATAACCATTTATGATTCCCATTCTTTCGTTCTCGGCATAGACTCTTCAAGCCCATTTAGCCATTGTGACATCCATTCATTATTTGATTCGTCCGAATCTTTCCTGTGGTCAAGTTTATCATTGGAGAACCTCTTGGCTTGGGCTTCATGGTTCCTAGAACCATTCTTCACCCATTATGCACTTTATAGTTTATTCTTCTAAATTGCCAATACACATATATTTATCTAATTCATGTAACATAAATAATGTTACACATAAAGTTGGTTCCTACAACCATTATTAATAATTTACACATTAGCATAAGGTTATGGTTCCTATGAACCAATTAGTAAGTATTATACTTTGACTTAATACTATGAATCCTTTAGAATCATTTGACCCATTTAACCCATTAGCATGAGTTCTATGATTCATTCACCGCTAATATCATATATTCAATATTCCTTTAGAATCATTTGGCCCGTTAGCATGAATTCTACGATTCATTTACCGCTAATATCATGTATTTGTGTAACCATGGTTCCTATGAACCATTTGGTTAAGCATTGTTCTTTGACTCTTTTCCTACTTAGAGCTTATCTCTAAGTATGTTACTTTGTAATTATACGCATTTCATAAAAATCATGCATTCAATATCTTTAATGCAATTATGAGTCATAAACAAATGTGTAACATAGCATAGATGTTACCTTTTATGGTGTAAGTAATACTTACCTCGATTCGTCCCAAAGTCCTTTACCACTTCATCCGGTTGACCCATATGATTCCAAGCTCAAACCTAGCTTTTTCAATAGTCAACATTTAACTCATTAGTATTCCATTTCATGACTATTTTAGTCATTTAGATACTAACCATTTCCATTTTGCATATTCATCATAAATTTTTATGTTCTAATCGAAACCATCACTTTGACTTATAAAGTCCAACCACAATTTACATACGAACACATATAATTGCACTAATCACATATCATATAGGTCATATAATATGTATATTCAACTTTCATACATGTATAGAGCAAGTATAATCACAACTTCAATCTTAACTGATTTTAGAAGTTAATATTTTTGTGTATACTCTTTCAGCTATGCTGCTGTAATGGTCATTTTTGACCCATCTACGAATTTTTCTAGCATTCCATGATCAAAGATGAAAGGTAGTACACTGAAAGACCTTTCCAGGCGTATATGGCACACCTTCTAACGATTTTTCTGTGATTTTATACGATTTTTCTAAAAACAGGACAGCAGCTTAATTTTAACCAAACAGCATGCTGGAAAATTGAGTGACCATATTAACGGGTCATTTTGACCCATTATACTTCAGATTCAATTTCCGGTGTTCAAATACAAAACGTAGTATTTAAAACAAGCTTTTCAACCGTATATCGTGCATCCCAAACGGACATACGAGTGATCTTATACAACACTTTCAAAACAGCCCCTCAACTAGATTTTTATCATTTTTTTATGGTTCTACATCATTTTATTTAACACACTTTATAAGCATGGATTTCCCAAATCAAGCACATTCTTATTTCATGATTGTAAGTAGTGTACATACCTACATTTAGTCATGAATTCACATAATTAATCTCACCTAGGCATTTCATCGAGCACCTTATGTGCATTATCATATGGCATTCATGCTCTTGAGTTTTCTAGGCATTTCACCTACCATTTTCATATCTTGGGTAGAATCCCTTCAAACCCATTATCAATTTATCCTTTTCCATATGAAAACACTTCAAGATCATCATAATATTAGTTATTGTAGGCATGAATTTCATCACCTACTTAACCATTCATACATGGTGTTCAACAACTAGAGATTGGTGACTAATTCACCCGATAATTCATAAACTAAGGTTCTAATTAGCAATACATGAACCCAACATTAAAAGATTCAAGCTAAACATAGCAGATTTCAACAATTTGAGCCATAGCTCCATGACCTACACATGCATGAATGACGGGGATGAACTTACTTGACTCCAAATTGGGTTTGGAAGAAGAAAAGCACTTCCAATTTGCTCTTGATGACAAGATTTGCAGCCTAAAGCCCCTCTAATTGCAGAATTTTGATTTTGGAAGAGGAGGAGGGCGTGGGTCGATCAACAGGTCGCAGATGCGACCTCCCTCCCCTTTCTCCTCTATTTTGTTAATTAGGCTATTAGGTAATTGCAATTCTGGTCCCTCAAGTTATCTCTTTTACCCCTTGTACCATTCTTTAAGGAGTTTTGGCTAAATCACCCATAACTTTGTGTTTTATTTAAAATAAACCTCTTTTTATTTAACTTATATATTAAACCCCTTATATACATAACGGGTTAAGTTATGGACTAATGTCCGTCATTTATTTACGACTAAAATATTTGTTCAGTTTCGGGATGTTACAGCTTACGACCAATTATGGCCCAATATGGTGTGTGTAGTTGGGACTAATGAGTCCCACTAAGGTTTGTATATAACCAATAAATTATGTTTACGACCAATGATGGCCCAATAAGGTGTGTTTAGTAGGGCAATGAGGGTCGGTTAGAACCAATAAGTCCTAGTAAGGTGTGTATATAACCAATAAGTTGTGTTTAAGATCAATGATGGCCCAATAATGTGTGTTTAGTTGGGACTAATGAGTCCCACTAAGGTGTGTATATAACTAATAAGTTGTGTTTAGGACCAATGATGGCCCAATAAGGTGTGTTTAGTAGGGCAATGAGAGTCGGTTGGGACCAATAAGTCCTATTAAGGTGTGTCTTATATAACCAATAAGTTGTGTTTAGGACCAATGATGGCCCAATAATGTGTGTTTAAGGGCAATGAGGGTCCGTTGGGACCAATGAGTCCCAATAAAGTGTGTATATAACCAATAAGTTGTATTTAAGACCAATTATGGCCCAAAAAGGTGTGTTTAGTTGGGACCAATGAGTCCCACTAATGTGTGTATATGACCAATACGTTGTGTTTAGGACCAATGATGGCAAAATAAAGTGGGTTTAGGGACAATGAGGGTTAGTTGGCACCAATGAGTCCTAATAAGGTGTTTATTTAACCAATAAGTTGTGTTTACGACCAATTATGGCCCAATATGGTGTGTGTAGTTGGGACTAAT
>JBCNJP010005514.1:0-24590 GCA_039602395.1 Deinandra increscens subsp. villosa
AGGTCATTAAGCGGCTTGAAAGTATTCGTTTGAAATTTCTTTGGGGCGGCAGTGGGAAGGAGGAGAATAAGGGTATTCACTGGGTGGCAATGGAGGATGTTCTCAAACCTATTGACTTTTGTGGTTTGGGTCTTGTTCCGTTGAATCTATCTAACAATTGTCTTCTTGCTAAGTGGTTTTGGCGTTTCCATCACCATCTTGAGTAGAACAGGTTGTGGAGGAGAGTTCTTTACATGTTGTCCAGAATTTCTCATCCCTTGTTCCGTCTAATGGCCTCCTTTGTTCGGTTTGGAAAAATATATCAAGGGTTGAGGAACTTTTTTGTAAAGCTTGTTCTGATTTGGCGAATTTGATGGTTGTCGAAGGGGATCGCTTTGTTTGGAAAGGCGATTCTTCTGGGGTTTTTTCCGTTGGGTCTCTTCGTTAATTGATTTAGAATTCTGAACCTTCTCCCAGGTTTTGATTATGCAGTGGAACAAGCTTGTTCCAGGTAAAGTCAATATCTTCTTTTGGAGGGCCCTGAGAGGTCGGATTGCTACTAAGGACGCTCTCATCAGACGCACTATTAAAATTGTGGATCGATGTTGCCCCTTGTGTGAGGAAGTCGACAAATCTGCCACTCATCTTTTTGGTGGTTGTCGTATTTCAGATCAGATTTGGCCGTACATCGCTGGTTGGTGTGGGGTGCCATTGTGTTATACTTTTGATATTGGGGAGCTCCTCACATCACTGAGGAATCACATTTGAATAGGAAAAAGAAGATGGTGTTCTACGCTATCATTCTGACGGCGTATTGGATCATTTGGCGTTGTCGTAATGAGCTGGTTTTTGAAACAAAGAAGCCCAATGTGATGGTTATGCTCAAAGAAATTAAAGGTATTAGTTTTCTTTGGATTCGTTATAGAGACAATTGGGGAGATTTAAGTTGAGAGGAATGTTGCTCTTTTAAAATGTAAGTCGTTGTTATGTTGTTCTTTTGATTCCTTGTTTGTTTTGTTGCCCTCCTTGCATCTTGCTTGATGGGTGCTCTTCAAAAAAGTTTATCTCCTAAAAGTAGATTATATTAAAATTTTAAATTTTATAACATTGTCCATTTTAATGAGGAATCAATTAATTTAGGTTCATTTCTTTATAAGGCTATGTGTAGTGGAGATTTTGAGAGAGGTGGGGTTATGTGACCTGTGGCATTTGGGGGGTTATGAGTAAAGAGGTGTAGTGGGGGGTTATGAAGATGGGGGTTATGTAAAGTGGAGAACCAATAAGAAAAAAGCAAAAAAAAAAAAAAAAGAAAAAAAAACATCAAAAGGTAGGCGTTATGCAGGTAACGCCCAAGACAATTTTGGCTAACATGGCGCCCCGGGGGGTGGTGGAGGGGCGTTATAGGGGCGCCATGTTACACTTTTTTGCCCTATAACGCTCCACTACGGACAGCCTAAAAAAGAATTAACTAAATCAATCATCGACATATGTAAAGTGATACTAGATTCATTAATAACGAGGTTTGCTCATGACAATGTTTTCGAGAATAGAATATTGTGAAATATAACCTCGATTGTGATATTCAAATACATTATTTTTTAGAAGAAAAAAAAGGCTCATTTGGAATGGAAAACCAACATTATGAAATTTGTAAAATGAGAGAAATTGTAATTTATAATAGTTTAGTTAAAGTTAAATATATAGTATTAGTGTATTACATATTTTCATGAAAAAAAAAACCACCAAAATACTATCCATTGTCTATCAGGGGCGAAACTGAAAAATCTTTTAAGAAGTAGTACAAAAATAATTCTAGAATATTAATATATAAAATTAGTAGCACATTTTTGAAGGGTAACACACATACATAAAAAAAATTCTAAAATTTTAATTTTATCACCGTACGAATTTAAAGGGTGTAACATTTAACTAGTTTCGCCCCTACTTAAGTGTCGTACGAATTGTATCATAAGCGCAAAATTGTCTTTACACACTGAAATGATTAATCGGTAATGAAATTTTGTTTCCGTTATGCTTTACTTTAAAAAAAATCTTAAATATATCTTTATCAAAGATAAACGTCATATTATTTTAGTTATTCTATTAAAAACTCTCTTATTTAAAAATTGACAGTGACAATAATAATATATTTAACTGACAGGTTACTGAAACCTTAATTAATCAAAATAATATAAAAAACCTTAACCAAAGAAATTTTAAGGATGTTCACATAAGATTCGATAATTATGATTAAATAATGCTTAATCCGCCCATGGTTTTAATTAGACTCCTTTCCAAAGCCAAAATAGGCAAACCGAGAGCAATGTACATACAATACTGCATAAGGTACCATTCACTATCACAAGTACACCAATTTTGTACTTTGTAAAAAGTAATCCAAATCTTGAAACCACTCCCCAAGATAAGATTAGCTTTGATAATATATTGTTAATCTTTTCTTTTTTTAATAAATATTAGTGGATTACTTTTTGAGAATGGATATGATGAAAAACATTTTTGAGTTGTGAATACCTTGAAAACACTCGTCATAGATCTTCATGATCAATGGTTGTGATTGAAAGAGAATTTTTCTTTTTCTTTTACCTTTTTTTATAAAGGCTTTAATACTTAAAAGGGTATTATAGTAATCTTGTATCTTTTTTCTCTCTCCTACTTTTTTCACTTTCAATAAACTAATCATTGTTACCTCTTTCCTACTTTTTCATTTACCAAGACACTCATCATTGCTATCTATCATCTACTTTCTTTTTATCTTTCTCTTCTTTTTTTACTTTATCTTTCTTACTTTTTCAATACAAGACACTAGGTGTTACATATGTAAAAAATGATAAATTTCCATATATTATTTGACTTTACATATGTAAAAAATATTACTACTATTAAACATTTTGCTAACAACATATTACATATGTAATGATATTACTATTAAGTATTCTGCTGACATCATTTTACATATGTAAATTATCTGGATATATGAAACAAAAAAAAAAGACAAATATATTTTATTAATTTGTAAGAAGCTGTTACAATCAACAATAAACATAAACATGTTGTATACGAAATGATTAAAAAAATATAACAAGTTAAAAATATATATATAAAAGCTAATTGTTCTTGAGTTTTTGATAATCAGCTTCATCTTTGACAAAAAAATCTCGTAACATGCGAAGAAAAAAAATCACTAGTTCATATACGTAAACATCATAACATTTTACATATGTAAATTCAAGTAATTTACATATGTAATTTTCATCTAAATTTACGTATGTAGCACATGTAATTTACATATGAAAATTCAAATAATATATGGAGATTTAACATTAAACAAATAAAAAATTACATATGTAACGTAATTTACATATGTAATTTAAATAGATAATAAGAGATAACATGTTACAAACATAAATTTACATATGTAAATTTAAAATAGATAATGAGATATAACATGTTACGTAACAAAAATATATAAAAGCTAACAAAAGGTATATAAAAACTAATTATTCTTGAGTTCTTAATAATCATATTCATCTGTATGTTACATATGTAAATTCAAATAATTTACACATGTAAAATTCAAGTAATTTACAAATGTAAATTCAAATAATTAACATATGTAAATTCAAATAATTTACATATGTAAATTCAAGAAAAAAAGTTAAATCGGTTTATATACGTAAACATCACAGCATGTTGCATATGTAAATTCAAATAACTTACATATGTAAATCCAAGCAATTTACATACGTAGATTTTCGTCTAAGTTTACGTAACGTAGCACAAGTAATTTACATATGTAAATTTAATATATATGGAGATTTAACATATGTAAAAAAAAGTATTAGTGCTATTACAAATATATTTTATTAACTCATAAGTATCCATTACAACAATATTTAAAAAAAACATAAAAAATAAATATAAAAGGTAACAAAAATATATAAAAGCTAATTGTTCTTGAGTTCTTGATAATCATCTTCAACTTTAACACAAAATCTCGTAACCTATAAAGAAAACAAGTTCATCAATTCATATACGTAAACATCACAGTATGTTACATATGTAAATTCAAGTAATTTACATATGTAGCGCAAGTTACATATGTAAATTTAAATATATGATTAGATGTAAAATGAAACAAACGTAAATTTACATATGTAACAATAAAATGCTTCAGTTTGTTCAAACATGACATCATTAATACTAGATGAAGAACCCTCATTGTTGACATTGTCTTGAATATTAGGATCTCCATTGGAAGCTTCTGAATAAAACATATGTAAGTACATATAAAACTGTTAGGGGGGGGGGGGAATAAGAACAAAGAAAGGTTAAAAAGAAAAAACTCTTAACATACCTTCATAAGATTGTCCATTGTTGATATTAAAATCATTGGATGATTCTGTACGATGCAAATGGTCTTCCAAATTGTGAGGAAACTAATATTGAGGAGATGACATTAAATTTGGAGGTTGCATTTTTCGGATTTTTAAGGTTTCTTGAAGTGCATTAATGGAGTTAATGGGTGTTCTTGATATGAAGAAGAAGAAGAAGAAGAAGAAGAAGAAGGAGAAAAATTAAAAGATAAGTGTAAATGAAAATGAAGAAAAGAAAAATATAGGAAGGGGGGTTATCTAGGAGGAAAAGGTGATGGGATGGACATTGGAAAAACAAAATTCATAATTGATGGGAGAAAGAGTAAAATACAATCTTACCCTTTTGCATAAGACAAAATAAAATGAGGTGGATAAGCTCACAACCCTTAAATTGATTTTCAAAAATTTCAAACTCAAATGAGTTTTTACTCTATACTTTCCCTTACTTTTTTTGTCATATAAATTCTTCCAATAGAGTCACGTCTACATAAAAGTAACTGTGATAATATAACTTCATTGGTAACGTGACTTCAAACTCTGTGGTACGCATTATTTTTCCTTTAGTGAAAGGAATTCTATGGATATATATTTTATTATTTTTTATTGGTTTGGTAAAATAATTTATGTGATCACTCCTTCTCCGCATTACTTTCACTTAGCACGTTTAATTATAGATATTTCTCAGTTTTCTGTCTACGACTACTATGCCTAAAACGTTTAATTATAGGTCAGCTCGGCTCGTGGCTCGCTCATTAGTTAGCTCGTTGGCTCGTTTGCTTGGCTCGTTTAAATTTATTTTCAAATTTTATTATATAATTTATTTGTAATATAATTTTTAAGTTAATTACTAAGTTTCTAATATATTTTACTTAAAAATGTATTAAATTAGAATAAGATATAAAACTAATAATACTTTTAGGTAAGAAATATTTGTTTTTACTGAAAAATAAATTAATAAAATAGATTTTCAAAATTTCCATTACGAGTATGTCAAAAATTATGTTTTATTCACGTTATATATCAATATGTGTAAATAATATAAATTTTAAAAAATAAACTAGCTGGCTCGACGAGCCAGCTCGGCTCGGCTCGACTTTTAACGAGCCAAGCTCGAGCTCAATATTTTAGCTCGTTAGAATAAACGAGTTGGCTCGGCTCGGCTCGACTTGGTTTCTAAGCGAGCCGAGCCCAAGCTCACTTTGGCGCGGCTCGACTCGGCTCGTTTACAGCCCTAGGAGAAAGTAGTAGAATCTTTTTTTTAACTTTTAAATAAGTAAGTTAACAATAAATAAATTATATATCAAACATATGTTGGAATATTTATATTTATATATATATACACACATTATTTCGTATATATATATATTTACATTGAATGGTCATTATAATCATTTATCTTAATTGATTATTGATCTTATTATCCTAGTTAGGTATTTATTCGATGGACGTAATTGCCCTTACTTATAGAATTAGGGCTCCCCTTGGGTGTATAAATAGAGATCATAGGGGGAGATTTAACACCTTAATCACCATCACTATTTTCGTGATCCCTCTCTCTCTCTCTCTAAATTTGTGGGTCTCCCCACCCCTATCATCCTAACTGTACACCTTAAACGGTAACTCAAACAACATACCAGATGCATTCTCCAAGCAACACTGACATCAACTCATTAACAGTCAGGTAATCTTTACATTATTATCTGTTTATTCATTTACGATTCAGGATTTGTTCAACATGTGGCATTAGAGAATTGTGTTGATTAAGCGAATCATAAATCTGAATTCATTCATATACTGCTATGATTTTTGGAATGGATCTTATAAAGAAACAAAAATTTCGATTTTTAAGATCTATTTTCGAATCTGACCTAAAATCTAGAAACCCTTTGTTTTGATCACATAATCGAAAACACATTTCATAGTAATATGTGTTTTTTGCTTTCCTAAGATTAAAATAAGTTTTGGAACATATCAAAACCTCAATCAGATTTCGATTTAGAAAACGTGATGAAACCCTAACTGAAAATCGTTTTTTTGTGATCTAAAAACGGCAACCGGAAAGCTCATTTTTGTCCGGAATGAAAACCTAATGATCGGACCGAAAACCTCAACCGGATACCCCTATTTTCGACTGGATACCCATGCTTTCGGGGGGCTTACTATTAAATTTTTTTTTTGTTTAAAACCTCACATGCTTATGTTTTACTAAACTTAATAAGAAATTAGATTAGTTCATTAACTTGTCTTAATTATTGACATATTCAAAAGTAGTAATTCTGGCCAAAGCTGATTTTCTACCCTAATCAATGTCATTCTAATTTCTAATACTAGTTAACTTATTTGAATTAAACTAATTTATTCGCTTAACTTGATAACATCTTTAAAACCTTGATTCTGGCCAAAGCTGATTTGTTGTTTTTACAATGATTATTAACTAAAATTAAGCATTCGCCTCAATATACAAGTGTTTCTCTTCTGGCTAAAGCTGATGAGTTGCACGTGTATTCAGCGAACCTAATTTGTACATAAATCTTAGATGCATCATTTCTGGCCAAAGCTGATGTGATACATCATTTTAAGCACATACACTTATCTTCTTCATAATGCTTAGATGATAGGCAAGTAACCAGAGCGAAAACTGATTCATTTAAGTAGAACCTTAATTTTTCTATTAATTTTGGTGATTGTAATAGACTTTATCACATCTTCATTACTTTATAATTATGGACCTTATTTCTACTTGTTTATTAATATCAAACTAATCACTCAAATTTTCTTTACTAAGTATCTTACTGATATCACTCTTGTCCACTCTAAGCCTCAACTTTCGGAGTTGAAACTTTAACTGGAACCAACTTTGCTGCTTGAAAGGATTCTGTGAACTTGTCTCTGGGCATACTAGGTTTTGATCATGCACTCCTAACTAATGCCCCTCCTGTCCCCACTAGTTCGAGCACTGCCAAACATAAGAGTACTCATGAGAAATAAAAGAGGTGCAACAAAATGTGCCTTTTGATCATGAAGAAATCCACTGATATTGCCATCAGGGGAGCCATACCAGATTCTGACAATGCCAAAACTTACTTGGATTCTGTGGAGGAATATTACACAGGAACCTCAAAAGTGCATGCTGGCAATCTTATTCTTAAATTGCTAACTTCTAAGTATGATGGAAAAGGCAGTATTCGTAAGCGCTTAATGATAATGAACGACATTGCCAACAAGCTCAAGGATTTAGACATGCGGATCGGTGAGACTTTCATGGTTCACTTCATTATGACCTCTCTTCCCGCGTCTTTTGAAACCTTCAAGGTCAACTATAATGCTCAGAATGATAAATGGAAGATGAGCGAGTTGATTGAAATGTGTGTGCAAGAGGAAGAATGTCAGAAGCTCGATAAACCAGAAGTTGCTTATCTCATGACTGCTAACTCCAATAAGAGGAAGGGAAAGTTTCCACAAAGAAGTATTCTAAGGTTCAAAAGAAAGATGCAGGTACGTCATCCAGCTCTAACAACTCCAAATATAAAATTTAATGTAAGTTCTGCCACAAGAATAGACATACACAAAAAGACTGCAAAGCTTTCAAGGAGTGGATGGATAAGAAAGGTAATCATATAAATATGATAATTGAGTCATTTAATTTAAATGTTCTAACTAATTCATGGTGATTTGATTCTGGTTCTATGGTTCATATAACTAACTCTACTTAGAGATTCCATAAAATCTAGAAGCTGGAAAGAAACCAAAGACCACTTAAACTGGGAATGGAAAAGATTTAGCCATCAAAGTTGTGAGAACCTTAAATTTAATAATGAAAACTGGTTTATGCATTAAACTTTATGATACCTTATATATTCCGGAGATTACTCGGAATCTTGTATCAGGACCAGAGTTAGACATGGACAATTTTGATGTTTCTCATGGTCATGGCAAACTTACTATTTTATTTTAATTCTCAAGTGCTTAGTTTTGGTTATCTGGATGGTGCTCTTTATAGATTAGGACTGGATGATGTTTTCTCTAATTCTTTTTTGTCATATAACATTAATGAATCATCAAAAAAGAGAAAACCAAAAAGAGACTTAGAAATTCCATCTATGTTATGACATCAACGTTTAGGCCATATCTCACGTGATCGTTTATCGACACTCGTGAAAGATGAAATTTTACCATCTCTTGACTTCAACGATTCGGAACATGCGCCAAATGCCTTAAAGGAAAAATGACATCATCAAATAAGAAGGGTGCCACTAGAAGTTCTATATTGTTAGAAATTATTCATACTGACATTAGTGGCCCCTACACTACCACTGGAATTACTAGACATAACTCATTGATCACTTTCATAGATGATTATTCTTGTTATGTGTTCTTGTATCTCATTAAAGAAAAATTTGAATCACTAACAACTTTTAAAGATTATAAAAACTAAAGTTGAAAAATAAAGTGGTCTTCAAATAAAAGTTGTCAAATTAGATAGAGGAGGTGAATATTATGGTAAACACACGGATTTGGGTCAGGTCTCTGGTCCATTTTAGGAGTTTTGCAAAAACCAGGGGATCGTGAACCAATATATACTATGTATGTGGTACTCCTCAACAAAATGGTCTTGCTGAAATGAGAAATAGAACCCTAATAAACATGGTACGAAGTATGTTAGCTAACTCAGGATTACCTTTTCCTCTGGACCAAGGCCTTAAAAGCAGTTGTTCATATACTCAATAGTGTTCCCTCGAAATCTGTCCCTAAAATTCCTTACGAACTCTAGACAGGTGAGAAACCGAGTCTAAGATATATGAAAGTATGGGGTTGTCTTGCTGAGGCCGGACTCTATAATTCTTTCTTAGAGAAACTTTACATGAAAACCGTAACTTGCAACGTCATCGGTTATCCCAAACACTCAAAGGGTTATCGGTTTTATTGTCCTTCCCATGTCACTCGTATAGTAGAAACAAAGAATGTCGTGTTCCTTGAAGATTATAACATCAGTTGGGAGCTGTGAAAATTCTTTCGATGATTTGCGAGAGGTACAAGATGCGAGGGGGGGGGGGGGGACTCGTCGCTTACCATAACTCCGATTACTCCTCTTGTACACGATTCTGTAATCAACAATGCACCCACACAAACTCCCTTACAAGAAAATGAAGACATTTCAAATGAACAACCTCAAAAAAATGTTGAACCCATTATTCAACCAAGGAGGTCATCTAGGATTAGAAAGCCTACTAATTTTGATGCTCGTGAAACCTACCTGGCTGAAACTGAAACATATGGTGGAAAGTTTTATCGATCCTACCTCTTATAACGAAGCCATGAATATGAATAGTGACCAGTCTTCTAAATGGAATAAAGCTATGCTTGACGAGCTTGAATCCTTGAAGAAAAATGACGTTTGAGATTTAGTTGAATTACCCAACGGTGTAAAACACGTAGGATGTAAATGGGTCTTTGAAACTAAATTAGATCCAAAAGGAAATGTTGAACGCTATAAAGCAAGATTTGTTGCAAAAGGGTACGCTCAGAAACAGGGACTTGACTATCAAGAGACTTTTTCCCCTGTCTCTCGAAAGAGGGACTTGACTATACATGCAAGGATGATAAGAAATCCACCTCGGGATACATCATTATGTTAGCAGGCGGGCCTATCTCATGTAAGAGTCATAAACAAAAGCTAACCACAACATCCACTATGATGGCATAATACCTTGTTGTTTATAACGCAACCTGTCATGGAATGTTGCTCATAAACTTGATCACTGGACTCAAAGTTGTTAATTCCATCTCTAGACCATTGAAGTTTTATTATGATAATTCAGCTGCCGTTACTTTCTCGAACAGTAACAGCTCGCCTGGTGCTGGACTATACCTTGATACAATATATTTGTTCGTTCATGAACGAGTTGAGGAAAATGTTCTTTGTATTGAGTATGTAAGTACTAATGATATGCTTGCGGATCTGATGACTAAAGTTCTCCCACCTAAAGTACTCGAAGAACTTGTTTCGAGGATGGGCTTTACTAAAGACCTTAATCTAGCATATCGCACTTCTTATCTTTAATTTAATTTCCTCTCCATTTTGATTTTATTATGTCCCTGAATATGTTATGCATGCCTAAATGACATATAGATAGTTTTTACATATAAATCAACGTTAAGGGCTTACTTTCTGTTAATGATTCTAAATTTAAGTTGAATTTTAAATTTGGGAGTATAGTACGATTAATGGGGGGTCTTGAGTTTGATAATCAATTCTATGACTGTATTTCTCTGCTGCAATTTTGGTTTAAAAGTGAAATAAAAATTAAACCATGGTCAGGCTTATCTAATATCTTATCATAAATGATTATTCGACCAAATGAGAGAATGTTGGAATATTTATATATATATACATTATTTCGTATATATATATATATATAGATTTAGGGTAAAATACATCCACCAAAAACGCTACATCCATTGCGGATTGATCTGGGGCGTCCATCAAGATCATCCAACAGCCAGGATCTATGGTGTTTTCCGCCTATGGTGTTTTTCTTTCCCCCGAAAACGCCATAGGCGGAAAACACCATAGATCCTGGCTGTTGGATGATCTTGATGGACGCCCCAGATCAATCCGCAATGGATGTAGCGTTTTTGCTGGATGTAGGATAACTCGACTATATATATATATATATATATATATATATATATATATAGGGTTAGGTTCAAATGAGAACTTTTTATTTTGAGAACTTTTGAGAACTAAATCTCAACCACAAATTTCAGGGGGGGACCACTACAATTCATGGGAGGGGGGATACATGTAATAAACATGTGGCTCAAATTAGTTCGTTTTAGTTCTCAAATCAAATTGGTTCTCAAATGATCCTCTCCCATATATATATATATATATATATATATATATATATATATATACATATATATACATGGAGGTTCAAATACAAACATGTGTTTTGCCTAAGATCAGTGCGAACACGCGTAAAAATACATTTCTTCGGTCATACGATGTAGTTTAATGCTGGTATATGATTAGGAATGTGTGGTGGTACATATATACGATCAGAAATTGTGCTGGTGTATGATAAAAACTGGTGATGGCTCATGCACAAAATTTTTTGTGCTGGTATAATTATAAACTATGCTGGTATAACTTTCTGTGTGCTGGTATATGTATAAATTCAAAAAAACTCAAGGAATGGATCAAGAAACTGCACTGGTACATGTATACATCTACTCAGCACCAATTCTGATAGTATACTAGCACTAAAAATACATCGTAGGAACAAAAAAACGGATTTTTGGCATGTTCACACTGTTCGTAGGCAACTTGCCTATATATATATATATATATATATATATATATATATATATATATATTTGTAGGGTAAGGTTCATGTTAAAACAACTTTTATTGTAAAAATACGAAAAAAAATATTAAAACCTCTATAACTTTTTCATACGTTAATATTTTTTTTTTAAAAATTGCACCAAAATCCTTAATATTATGTTATCTTTAGTTCTGGAAAAAAAAAAGCAAGTTTTTTTTTTTAATTTTTATTGCACAGGTGCAATTATTATTATTATTATTATTATTATTATTATTATTATTATTATTATTATTATTATTATTATTATTATTATTATTATTATTATTATTATTATTATTATTATTATTGCACATATGCAATAATATTAAAACCTTTATAATTTTTTCATATGTTAAAATTGTTTACAATACATTGCACCATAAATCTTATAATTCTGTTATCTTTAATTCTGGAGAAAATAAAAAAAATCAACGTTTTTTTATTTTTTATTATTGCACATGTGCAATAAAAAATTATTATTGCACATGTGCAATAATATTAAAACCTCTATAACTTTTTCATACGTTAATATTTTTGATGAAAAATTGTACCATAAATCTTATAATTATGTTATCTTTAATTCTGGAAAAAAATTAAAAAAAATTAACGTTTTATTATTAATATTGCACATGTGTAATATAATTAATACGTATTATTGCACATGTGCAATAATAAAAAAATCATGAAATTTTAAATGTTTAATTTTTTTTCCCTAGAATTAAAGGTGACATAATTTTAAAACTTTTGGTGCAAATTTTTTTATAAAATATTAACGTGTGATGAAGTTATAGATGTTTTAATATTTCTTTTCGTGTTTTCGCAATAACATCTTGTTTTTATTTGATCATTCCCCTATATATATATATATATATATATATATATATATATATATATATAAATATATATAATCATTTATCTTAATTAATTATTCATCTCATTACCCTAGTTAGGCATTTATTCGATGGACGTAATTGACCTTACTAATAGAATTATGGTTTGCTCTTAGGTGTATAAATAGATATCATAGGGAGAGATTTAACACCTTAATCACCATCACTATTTTCGTGATCCATCTCTCTCCCTCTCTAAGTTCGTGGGTCTCCCCGCCTCAACCATCCTAACTGTACACCCTAAACGAGAACTCGAACAACATACCAGATGGATTCTCCAAGTAGCACCGACATCAACTCTTTAGCAGTCAGGTAATCTTTACATTATTATCTATTTATTCATTTACAATTCATGATTTGTTTAACAACATAATATTGGAGAGAGGAAAAGTAGTAGAGTGGTAGTACAACCGGTGGAGTGGTGTGGAGAAACTAGTAGAATCTTTTTTTTACTTCTAAATATGTAAGTTAAAAATAAATAAATTATATATTAAACATAATATTAAACTTAAATTTAAATTACCATTAAAACATAATAAAAAAGTATTACATTTATTTAGAGAAGAAACACTACGCATATAACTTTTCCTCTGTAAAAACCTCCATGTTCGCCGCGATGTGTTCCTTAAGATCATGTGGAAGTCCGAAATGGGTTTATGGATCTCGCAACTCCACAAGCATATTCTCATTATCAACCCAATTGATGGGAGGGTCTCGGATGTGTACCGGTGATATTGTTTTCCCTTCGTCTTTTAAGATCATGTTGTGCAATATCAAACATGCATACATAACTCTTGTGACCTTACCTCGCATCATCGCTCAGGCCCTTTGGCAAAATGTCGCCCATTTTGACTTTAAAACACTAAAAAATCGTTTGACGTCTTTCCTTACTGAAATTTGAATCTTGTTGAATTTCTTATCATCGATTTGTCAACCGGATGATTATATGCATTGAAAAAAGTAGACCAACTTGGGTAGACCCCGTCGGTAAGGTAATAGCTCAGCTTATACTCCCGACCGTAAACATGAAATGGACACCTCACTGCAATCCCATGAATCTCGTTACTAAACAAAGGCGATTGATTACCATTGATGTTGTTGTTGGAACCTCGACACCAAAGTACCTGTTCCAAACCCATAAATCCTGTGAGGCCACCGGTTCGAGTATGATCGTTGGGTATTAGTGAAAACAACTTTTATTGTAAAAATACGAAAAAAAATATTAAAATCTCTATAACTTTTTCATACGTTAATATTTTTTTAAAAAAATTGCACCAAAATCCTTAATATTATGTTATCTTTAGTTCTTGAAAAAAAAAGCAAGTTTTTTTTTTAATTTTTATTGCACAGGTGCAATTATTATTATTATTATTATTATTATTATTATTATTATTATTATTATTATTATTATTATTATTATTATTATTATTATTATTATTAGGAAAATTGGATTTTAATAATCCAAGTTATTACCAATTGGCCAATATTAATCCCAATTTCAAAATTGGCCTACATTAATCCCAATTATTAAGGTGTTGGATTTCATTGGACCCCCGTTAAGTTTTTCTTAACTCCGTTAATTTTTTGCTGACGTGGCACTGATTAATAAATGCCACGTGGCTGCCACGTCAGCAGAAAACTAACGGAATTAAGGAAAACTTAACGGGGGCCCAATAAAATCCAACACCTTAATAATTGGGATTAATGTAGGCCAATTTTGAAATTGGGATTAATATTGACCAATTAGTAAAAACTTGGATTATTAAAATCCAATTTTCCTTATTATTATTATTATTATTATTATTATTATTATTATTATTATTATTATTATTATTATTATTATTATTATTATTGCACATATGCAATAATATTAAAACCTTTATAATTTTTTCATATGTTAAAATTGCACCATAAATCTTATAATTCTGTTATCTTTAATTCTGGAGAAAATAAAAAAAATCAACGTTTTTTATTTACTATTATTGCACATGTGCAATAAAAAATTATTATTGCACATGTGCAATAATATTAAAACCTCTATAAATTTTTCATACGTTAATATTTTTGATAAAAAATTGTACCATAAATCTTATAATTATGTTATCTTTAATTCTGGAAAAAAATTAAAAAAAATTAACGTTTTTTTATTAATATTGCACATGTGTAATATAATTAATACGTATTATTGCACATGTGCAATAATAAAAAAATCATGAAATTTTAAATGTTTAATTTTTTTTTCCCTAGAATTAAAGGTGACATAATTTTAAAACTTTTGGTGCAAATTTTTTTTTATAAAATATTAACGTGTGAGGAAGTTATAAATGTTTTAATATTTGTTTTCGTGTTTTCGTAATAACATCTTGTTTTTATTTGATCATTCCCCTATATATATATATATATATATATATATATATATATATATATATATAAATTGAATGGCCATTATAATCATTTATCTTAATTAATTATTCATCTCATTACCCTAGTTAGGCATTTATTCGATGGACGTAATTGACCTTACTAATAGAATTATGGTTTGCTCTTAGGTGTATAAATAGATATCATAGGGAGAGATTTAACACCTTAATCACCATCACTATTTTCGTGATCCATCTCTCTCCCTCTCTAAGTTCGTGGGTCTCCCCGCCTCTACCATCCTAACTGTACACCCTAAACGGGAACTCGAACAACATATCAGATGGATTCTCCAAGTAGCACCGACATCAACTCTTTAGCAGTCAGGTAATCTTTACATTATTATCTATTTATTCATTTACAATTCATGATTTGTTTAACAACATAATATTGGAGAGAGGAAAAGTAGTAGAGTGGTAGTACAACCGGTGGAGTGGTGTGGAGAAACTAGTAGAATCTTTTTTTTACTTCTAAATATGTAAGTTAAAAATAAATAAATTATATATTAAACATAATATTAAACTTAAATTTAAATTACCATTAAAACATAATAAAAAAGTATTACATTTATTTAGAGAAGAAACACTACGCATATAACTTTTCCTCTGTAAAAACCTCCATGTTCGCCGCGATGTGTTCCTTAAGATCATGTGGAAGTCCGAAATGGGTTTATGGATCTCGCAACTCCACAAGCATATTCTCATTATCAACCCAATTGATGGGAGGGTCTCGGATGTGTACCGGTGATATTGTTTTCCCTTCGTCTTTTAAGATCATGTTGTGCAATATCAAACATGCATACATAACTCTTGTGACCTTACCTCGCATCATCGCTTAGGCCCTTTGGCAAAATGTCGCCCATTTTGACTTTAAAACACTAAAAAATCGTTCGACGTCTTTCCTTGCTGAAATTTGAATCTTGTTGAATTTCTTATCATCGATTTGTCAACCGGATGATTATATGCATTGAAAAAAGTAGACCAACTTGGGTAGACCCCGTCGGCAAGGTAATAGCTCAGCTTATACTCCCGACCGTTAACATGAAATGGACACCTCACTGCAATCCCATGAATCTCGTTACTAAACAAAGGCGATTGATTACCATTGATGTTGTTGTTGGAACCTCGACACCAAAGTACCTGTTCCAAACCCATAAATCCTGTGAGGCCACCGGTTCGAGTATGATCGTTGGGTATTAGTGATCACCCTAATGAAATTGGCCTTGAAATTCCCTTGGGCAGTTTCTCCAATCCAAAAGCGTACAGTCGATGCTGCCTAGCATCCTCGGTATGCCATAATATGCTTGATGTGCCTCGTACAAAAGTGCAATGCCATGGCTAGTAGAGGCACGTAAATATTCATCCTTATATAATTCATAAATAGAAATGACAAAATGGTCTAATTTCCCATGAGGTTCTCTCGGACATAGCTAAATATTCATCATATTTGTCCTGAACGTTACCGTACGCGAGTTGACGAATGGAAGATGTGCGTTTCTTGATGTTTTACGTCGAAACGGTCTTTATAAACAAGCTTTTTGTCATCCGTAATATCTTTACGAAAATTTCTTCCTTATACATGACATCGTCGTTCAAATAATGCATCATTAGTCGATATTTAGGCTCTAGACGATCGCGTGGAATATATCTCCTTTTTTTAGAGGGCCCACTTATAGTCCGAACAAGGCGGAAACAACGAGAGAGCAAGAGAGAAATTCAAGATCCGCGTGGTCTTTGGAATCCAAAGATTCTGAGGGTGCCGGAGAATTTGGTGGAAGAAAAACGTTACGTTCATTTTTTAGAACAAAATAGAAATGGTGGAAGAGTTGTAATTTGGATTTGGAGCGACGAAGAGAAAGGAGAGAAGAGGAAAGGAGAGGAGAAGTTGAGCGGATGATTGAAACTGACAAAATTAGGGTTTGTAGCGAGATCATTCAACATAACTAAACGGGTCGGGGGGGAGGGGGGGGGGGGGGATATCCGTTCCGTGGAAGGATCAACCTGTAATTTTTTTGGGGGAGTTTGGGCGGGAAAATAAATTCTAAGGAGCGCAGAAAGAATGTCACGTGACATCCAACCATTTTCCTTATTTGAGAAGATTATGATAAAAAACTAAGTAATATTTATTAAATTATATTCAATTTATCAAAGAATTCCTCTTCGTAAGAAACTATAAAGTTCCATACTATGTAGTATACGGGTATCATATACTATATATATATATATATATATATATATATATATATATATATATATATAGGGAAAAGATAAATTGGAACCCACCTTGAGTTGGATAATCGTTGGAACCCGGTCAAAAACGCGGTAAAAAAAATGTTTTTTTTTTCTGAATTTTTTTATGGTGGTTCTTTATGTTATAAACTACCCTTAAATGAAAAAAAATCAAAAAACCGCCTAGTAGATTTTCAGTTACGAAAAAAGTTACATCTGTAACTTTTATGCATATATTTGTAGTTACACAAAAGTTACATGTGTAACCTAGATATTTTTGATATTTTTAAAAAAAAAATCTAGTAGGCGGTTTTTTGATTTTTTTTTATTTAAGAGTAGTTTATAACATAAACTACCACTATAAAAAAATTAAGAGAAAAAAACATTTTTTTAACCGCGTTTTTCACCGGGTTCCAACGATTCTCCAACTCTAAGTGGGTTCCAAAATACCCCAACCCTATATATATATATATATATATATATATATATATATATACATATATATATATATATATAGAGTTGGGTTATAATACAAAGTACTTTTTATGTGAGAAGTGTGAGAAGTGATTGATGTGTTAATTTTTAATGCATGATATTGTCTTTTTATTATATTTTTGGTAAATATATGACAATCCTAAAATAAATACACCATCCATTGGATTCCAAACACTACCAAACATCATTTATTAAGAATTGTTAAAAGGGCATTGTGTTAGGATATTATTACACTGTGTTTACATTGTGTTATCCTTTAACTCTAATTTTGATAAACATATGACATTCTAATATGAAAAAAACAATGTATAGTGTTATATATTTACCAAAAACATAACTAAAAGATAACACAATGCATTAAAATCTAACACATCATCCACTTCTCACACTTCTCACGCAAAAAGTACTTTGTATTATAACTCTACCCTATATATATATATATATATATATATATATATATATATAGGGAGAGGATCATTTGAGAACCAATTGATTTTGAGAACTTTTGAGAACCATTCTGAGCCACTAGTTATCTATAAGGAAATCCCCTCATGAATTTGAGTGGTCCCCCCATGAAAATTAGTGGCCCAGAATGGTTCTCAAAAGTTCTCAGAAGTTCTCAAAAGCAATTGGTTCTCATTTGAACCTAACCCTATATATATATATATTTATATATATATATATATATATATATATATATATATATATATATATATATATATATAGGGAGAGGATCATTTGAGAACTAAAAATAACTAATTTGAGCCACAAGTTTATTTACATGTATCCCCCTCCCATGAATTATAGTGGTCCCCCCTGAAATTTGTGGTTACGATTTAGTTCTCAAAAGTTCTCAAAATAAAAAGTTCTCATTTGAACCTAACCCTATATATATATAGGGTGATGTTCATTATAAACACTTTCACATGTGAAATAACAGCCTTTCACATTGCTTTTTCACATGTGAAATTTTCTGAACAATGAGAAAAAGGGAAAAAAGGAAAAATAAGATTAATCACAACCATTATATCAAGAGATCTAATAGTGAAAAAATGTGTCTACCTGTCTACACTTATGGGGGTGTCTACAATGAATCTCACCCTATATATATATGGTGAGTTTATTGTGAGAAGGATAAGAAGGAATCATACACATTAGATCTTCAATTAAATGAAGATCTATGGCCCAAAATTTTTCTAGGTGGAATTAGAGAGAAAAACTAAAGAAAACAATATATTGAAGGGTATTTTTGACTTCTTATCAAATTCCCCATTTTTAAACCTTCATAACTCTTAGACGTATATTATTTTTTTTAAAGAAAATTACACCATAAAAACGAGTGTTTTTATCTTTAAAACGCGTACAGTGTTGTTATATAAAAAATTAAAAAAATTACTCTTTCGATTTTTATCAAAATCTTCAGATCATTGTGTCAAAATGTTTAAATCACCGTGTCATATTGTGTCAAAAATGTTCAAATTATTGTGTCAAACTGTTCAGATCATTGTTTCATATGCTGCCAAAAAACCGAAAGAGTATTTAATTTTATATATAGCAACACTATATATACTTTTGATACGACGATACAATGATCTGGACATTGTGTCAAAAATCAAAAGAGTAATTTTTTTTCTTTTTTTATATAGCAACACTATACGCGTTTCAAAGATAAAAAATGCTCGTTTTCTATGGTGTAATTTTTTTGAAAAAATAATATCGTATATGAAAGTTATGAATGTTAAAAAAAATGGGGGAAGTATATAAAAAGTCAACAAACGTGGCATCCTACGTGGCTTTCTGTTGGAACAAAAATCTATGTGACTGACGCCATCAAATCTGTTTACCGAAGCATTCGACTGAAGAATCCATGTGAATTGATTTAGAGACTGAGTTGTGATGCTCGAGGCTTGCGAGTTTGAACCGAAGACCGTTTTCTGGAAAAGTCAACTGTTCGGGTCAACGGTCAACTTAAAAGTCAACGGAAGATCGGTTCGAGCGAGTCAAGCTTCGGATTAATTAATCAGCTTTGATTTAATTATCAATTTATGTTTATTTGCTTTACTTGTAATTTCGTTTATTCAGTTATGTTTTTCTGTTGTCAGTCACCCTCACTATATATAGTGAGGGTGCCCATTACAAGTAAAGGAGTCTCCGAATGTGAAGATGATGAATTTCTTGTAGAGAGTGAGTCATGGATTCTAGAGAGAGAGAGAGTGTTCTTCATGATTTCTTGATTGTAACCATTCGATTAATGAAATCATTCGATTTGTTCATCATCTTTCTATGTTATGAATTCATGATTCATCATCATCATCTTTTTCATTTGTTTTGAGTTTTCGAATCCAAACCAAGTTCTTGCTCAAGATCGAGATTCTCGTAGTGAAAATCGGTCCTAACAAATGGTATCAGAGCGGGTACCGATCAGATTCATCTCACCGTGAATCTGGTCACTCGAATCTGAGATTTTGAGCTTGAATGGTGAAGATGAGAAAACTTATTTTTTAGAGACTTTTTTCTATTTTTCTTCATTTCTGGATGGATTTTGATGATATGGATGATGGATTCGTGTTCTGGAGTTCATTTAGATGTGATTCTATCTTCTACTTGTTCAAATCTGTTGGAAAATTGAAGATCCGAGCTCATTTTTTCGTAACTTTTGGGGTTTTCCCGGTATTTGGGGTTTTTGAAGATTTTGGAGCTTGATTCTTCATTTTCTGGGCATTTCTTCATGGATTTGGATGATATGAGGTATGATTCTCAGTGGAAAACGCATTCCGGATTCATTGGAAGCATCCATTTCGTCTGATTCTCAACCGATTGGGCAGATCTGGAAAAACACACACTGACGGTGTAAGTGTGTGTTCTTCGTGTTCTTGAGAGATTTCCAGATTTGGGGCTGTTTTGATCAAAGATTGCTGCTGTTTATGGATTGTTTGTGGCCAGGACAATCACGTGAATGACTTATCTCTTCGAATCAGTCATGAATCTACTGTCTACACTCGTTTTGGAACCGTGAATCTGCTTCAGGAAGTTGTTCGTGTGGGTGTTCATCATTTTTTTCTTTTTCCAGAAAGTTCATCAGATCATCAAGATATGAAGATGTTCTTAGCGCACTTGTTAAGTCTTAGCGGACTTCTTCAAGTTAGCGTACTTCTTCATGCTTTAGCGAACTTCTCGAAATGCTTAGCGAACTTGTTTTGCTTTAGCGGACTTGTTTTCTGCTTAGCGGACTTGTTCCTTAGCGTACTTCTCAGACCTTTAGCGGACTTCTTTAAGCTTTAGCGAACTTGTTTCGTTAGCGAACTTGTTTAATGGGTCTTCGTTCGAGGCTTTTTCAGAGGTTTTTGAACGTTAAAGGTTGTAGAGGATCGTCTCAGGAGTCCAACGAGCTAAGAATCACTGAATTTGGTCGAGTATTATGCGAGATATAAGCAGAATACGCTTTTCCGGTGAAGGGTTACGTTTTTCCGGCGACTGATTTAGGGTTACGGTGGTGTTCTCAGTTTTGGGAGAAAGATGATGGAACTGCTGACGTGGCGACCTGCTGTTGGCTGCAGGAGAATGTGCCTTTTTGCCCTTCTCGGTCAACACCCACCATTCCTTTTTCGTTGTTGATATTTCATTGGAGGGTTGGATGGCGCGTGGGCCCTCCTCTCCAAAGAATCTGTCGACAGCTTTATTGTTGTTTCATGCTGACTGGTTGAAGATAGTCTCGCGGGTCCCGCCAGCTGTAAAAGAGCCGTAAAAGGCTTCGTTGCTGTTAGCCTGTGATTGGCTGTCACCCTTTCACACGGATCGCCCCTTCTCAGCCCTCAGATCTCTTGAATGTGCGCCGTTAGATCAAATGGGAATCTCCATTCTGATTGGATAAAGCGCAAGCACACAGATTATGGTTTTGTGAGGCTAAATTCTGATTGGTCATATTTTTTTAAGGATTATGGATTTATTCTTGAGAGATTTTTGCCAACTAATAATTATTTCAGCATTATTTCGTCAAACACGGGGTTTTTCTTGTCAGTTTTTTTTTTTCGAGACTCACGAGATGACGCCTGAACGGAATTATGAAAATTTTATTAGTCTCGGATTTATTTCATTTTATCGAGGTTCTCGTTTATTGGCGTCGCGCGTAACGTTTGCTATCGATCACTGACGAGTTAGCTTTATTATCCGGTTAATTACTCGGCTTTCTCGTTATATCTCACGGTTTATTTTTAGTGGATGCAGCGCTGTCGTCAACTAACCGGATTAACTGGAATCTCAGTTAAATATTGGAATTTATCCGTTAAATCTCTCGGATGACCGTTTCTTGAAAGAAATTTAACAAGTTTATTTTATTTTCGCATCCAACCTCAGTCAAGCAGATTATTCACAACTGTCAGCATCCGGCTTCCGGTTTTTCGCAAGATTGTCCGATTTCAAAATTGTTTATCCGGTTTCTCTAGGCAACCGATCGCGACGGTTCGACTCTCCGCATCTGTTTTTACGCTTCCGACTTGATGTTTTTGGGGAGATTTAGAGAAATAAGAGGAATTATTGTGAATTTGGATATCGGGTCGATTATTCGAAGTTGGAGCATGTTCGGTGTCAAACTGGTTTATCTGATTCAGTTTGTTGCGGTTTGGACTCCGAGATGTAGCATTTTCTCAGTATTGTACCCGACCGTGTGAACCGAGTGAGCGGTACACTTGGATCTCGAACTGGTGCAACGAGAACAGAAGAAGCTTATTCAGAGGGGGAATTTCTACATCAGATTGTCTCCGGTTTATCAGTTTCTCATTGAAGATGTACGATAGAGCGATTCTTCAGCAGTTGAACAGATTTGAAAGCATCAGTCAAGGGGGAAATTGTTGGAACAAAAATCTATGTGACTGACGCCATCAAATCTGTTTACCGAAGCATTTGACTGAAGAATCCATGTGAATTGATTTAGAGACTGAGTTGTGATGCTCGAGGCTTGCGAGTTTGAACCGAAGACCGTTTTCTGGAAAAGTCAACTGTTCGGGTCAACGGTCAACTTAAAAGTCAACGGAAGATCGGTTCGAGCGAGTCAAGCTTCGGATTAATTAATCAGCTTTGATTTAATTATCAATTTATGTTTATTTGCTTTACTTGTAATTTCGTTTATTCAGTTATGTTTTTCTGTTGTCAGTCACCCTCACTATATATAGTGAGGGTGCCCATTACAAGTAAAGGAGTCTCCGAATGTGAAGATGATGAATTTCTTGTAGAGTGTGAGATTTCCATTCTAGAGAGAGAGTGAGTCATGGATTCTAGAGAGAGAGAGAGTGTTCTTCATGATTTCTTGATTGTAACCATTCGATTAATGAAATCATTCGATTTGTTCATCATCTTTCTATGTTATGAATTCATGATTCATCATCATCATCTTTTTCATTTGTTTTGAGTTTTCGAATCCAAACCAAGTTCTTGCTCAAGATCGAGATTCTCGTAGTGAAAATCGGTCCTAACAAATGATATCAGAGCGGGTACCGATCAGATTCATCTCACCGTGAATCTGGTCACTCGAATCTGAGATTTTGAGCTTGAATGGTAAAGATGAGAAAACTTATTTTTTAGAGACTTTTTTCTATTTTTTCTTCGATTCTGGATGGATTCTGATGATATGGATGATGGATTCGTGTTCTGGAGTTCATTTAGATGTGATTCTATCTTCGATTTGGTCAAATCTGTTGGAAAAATGGAGATCAGGAGCTGTTTTTCGTAACTTGGGTATTTTTCCCGTTTTTGGGGTTTTTGAAGATATTTGAGCTTTGATTCTCAGTTTTTGGTGTTCTAATGGTCGGATTTGGATGAAACGAAGCACGATTCTCAGTGGAAAACGCGTTCCGGATCCATTGGAAGCATCCGTTTCGTCTGAATCTCAATGGATTGGGCAGATCTGGAAAAACACACACTGACGGTGTAAGTGTGTGTTCTTCGTGTTCTTGAAGATTTCCAGAATTTAAGGGCTGTTTTGATCCGATTAGCTGCTGTTTATGGGTTGTTGGTGGCCACAATAATCTCGTGAATGGTTTAGCTACATATCTCATGCATCATTATGGGTTTTCCGATTGTTTCTGGGCAGTTTCAAGTTCATGAAGTAAGTTTCTGCACTGTTCATTGTTTTTCCAGAAAAGTTCATCAGATCTTGAAGATTTGCAGATGCTCTTAGCGAACTTCCTCAGTTCTTAGCGAACTTGACGTCGTTAGCGGACTTCTTCATGCTTTAGCGAACTTCTCAGTTTTTAGCGGACTTGAAGCTTGCCTTAGCGGACTTGGTCCTTAGCGAACTTCTCTGTATGCTTTAGCGGACTTCTGGAAAGCTTAGCGTACTTGTTTCGTTAGCGAACTTGTTTACTGGGTTTTCGTTCGAGTTCGTTTCAGAGAATTCTGTTCGTCAAGGGTTGTAGAGGATGTTCATACGAGTTCAGGGACATAAAAATCATCAAAAATGGTTGAGTTTTGACCGAGATATGGGCTTCTCACGGTTTTCCGGCGATGTCACGTTTTTCCGGCATGTCTGATTTAGGGTTCCGGTGTCAAGGTTGAAGAAGAGACAATGATGTCGTGGTTTGTTCTTATTGGTTGAATGAGAATAAACTTTCTCTCTCCTTGTCGGTTCACTGGGTCAACTTCTCATCGTTGTTGATATCTGATTGGAGGCTGCCATCTCTAGTGGGACCCGCTAGAAAAGAAAACATTTTAAGGTGGCTGCTGTTGTCGATTTCTTAGTGGTGCGTGGATCCCACACGCAAGAAATCCGTTTGAAAGCCTTTTGGCTGTCGAGAATTGATTAGCTGATTTGAGAAGCAGGTG